>JAMYHI010000099.1:0-58115 GCA_025531525.1 Pichia sp. P7020A | reverse complement strand
TGGTCAGCATCTGAATAGGTGATCAGTCTTTCATTAACTGCGCCTTTATCAGACTTCATCTTGGAATATCTGATCATGTAGCCTCTCGTATGATAGGTATACCTTAAGATTCTCTTCAACTGCTCTATAATGACTGGGTGTGGGGTTAGCACGAACCTTGACATGTAATTAGCTGCGTATGCAAGATCTGGTCTTAGCGCCGCTGCAATATATTGTAGCGCACCAACAACCTCTCTGCAGCAGGTAATCTGATGTGCAAGTTCAGAGCCAGTCAACTGTTGAGGAGTAGCAGTACTAGGGTCAAACTGGAACCCTGGTTCTAATGGCGTCTTTAACTGTCTAGTTCTCTTGAACTCTTTAGTAAGACCCATATCTTCGATCATCGTCTTGATGTAACTGCTGAGAGACAGGTCGATGTGTTCAAGAACACCTGTTCGTATATCTCTCTTCTCCCGAAGCTTGATACCAAGGATATCTCTGAATCCATTGTTATCAACTTCTGTCTGCTTGAGTTTATACTCCGTTCTGATAAATTCAACGATTTCTTGAGCAGTCTTCTGATCTTTGCCTATACTTGTGTATCAACTTCTTAACCAGGTCAAACGCAAAGCTGAGCCTTCATCTCTGAAATCACCGACGCGTCGCCCTCATACCCTCTTTGCTCCCATTTTTAGTTTTTAGTTTTTAGTCCCCTGCCCAAAGAGGCAATCGGCGCTTCGGCGTTCCGCGGTTAACGCTTATAAGAAGTGGGAAGTGGGAAATGAGAAAGTGAAATTTCATTTCAGTGACATCAATTTGACACTTTGACAGGTGGGATATCTCCAAAGTCACTCCAAGAGCAAGTAACGGCACCAGGCAATAGTGAGTGCCCAGCCAACAGCAGAGGCAATCGAACAGCGCATATAACGCAATATCGCAAAACAAAATGGAGGGCAACCACTCAAACGACTTTGGGAGCGGCGCCTTCGATGGGGGCGCCAACGCAGGCACCATCCACAGCACCGCAATGACGGGGAACAACATCTCAAACCTCTCAGCCGGTCTCCGCAATATTCACATTGGCGCCAACAACGAATATGTGCATCAGCAGCAACAACAACAACAACAACAACAAGAACATCAGCAACAGCAAGAACAGCATCAACATCAGTTTACCCAACAGCAGCAGCAACAGAACGAAGACATATCTGAACTGCAGGCATTCTTCAGCGGTCCATCGCCCACTGATGGATTCTCCCTCATTACGCACAGGTCCGCTCCTAACGGCTTCAAAATTGCCATAGTACTATCCGAGCTCAACTACTCCTACAGAACCATCCACCTCGACTTCAACAAGAATGACCACAGACTCCCACAGTTTCTACAGTTGAATCCCAATGGGAGGGTGCCTGTTCTCATTGACCACACGGCACTCTTACCAGTTCCTCCAACATCCTCAACATTAACGACATCCACCACTAATGCCTTTGCATCTTCCATCCCAAGACATCTACAGCGAAATCTTTCCAATACCCCACTGAATAAGCAATCCCAATTTCGTCAAGTGCCCGGTAACGTGTCACTTTGGGAATCGGGCTCCATCATCACTTATTTATGCAATAAGAAACTGAAGGAAGAAAATGAATGTCCTGCTATTTGGAGTGATAACCTCATTGAACAGAGTCAGATACTGTCTTGGTTATTCTTTCAAACTTCAGGCCATGCTCCAATGATTGGACAAGCTTTACATTTCCGTTACTTCCACTCAATATCGGTCCCATCAGCAATAGATAGATACACCGATGAAGTGCGTCGAGTGTATGGCGTGCTGGAGATGGCTCTAAGTGAACGGAGGGAGGCACTCATTATGGAACTCGATTCGGAGAATGCAGAATCATACTCATCGGGGCTCACGCCGCTCAGCCAATCACGGTACTTTGATTCACCGGTGTGGCTCGTCGGGGATAGATGTACAATTGCAGACTTATGCTTCGTGCCTTGGAACTATGTCGTGGACAGAATAGGGATAGACTTGAAGGCAGAGTTCCCGGAAGTGTATAAATGGACGAAAAGAATGATGCTTCGGCCTGCTGTCATCAGAGCTCTCACAGAGTGATAGCGGATAGCGCTTTAACGTATAATAATTATCTATGTATCTACGCATTTACGCATGTATATGTACAGGATGTCTCAATTATTCTCTCTCTTCTCGTTGTCACAATCACAATTGTAAGATGCCATGAGTTTCATCACTCTCTCATCAGCTGCAAACTCTCTCACCCATTCACTGTTATTCTTCTTGGCCACTTTCAACCATGCGTTTGGCCAGTCTGATTCCTCCGCTTCGCCGACGGCCAACTTCTCAGAGTCGAATTCACACCATTGTTTCTGCAATGCCTTGATCATCTTCTCATTATATTCAATGAGCTGTTGACGTTTGTTGTAGAATCTCCACATACGCTCGAGTTGCTTAGTGAACCCTGCAGTGGTATACAATCTCAGTTCAAGAACAGGTTGTACAAAGAACATCGGCACACCACGCTCGTCACGCAGCTCTGATAACACTTTGCTAACCGCCGCTTCATCTTGATAATCAACGTGATTGAGTCCCAATTCCGGTGCAAGTTCAGCCTTGGGGTAATCCTTCGCGTAGATGTATGCAGGTGGTGCGTACTTGTCCTCTTCTTCCTCTTCGTCAACTGCTTTCTTTGTCTCTGCATCTGCATCTGCCATTGCGCTCACTTCTGTCTCTATCTTCTTATCGTCTTCAAATTCCATGATTTTCTGCACTTCTTCGACAATCTCCTCTTGTAAAGCGGGCGCAGGAGCATCGAGTGGTCCCAATAAACCTTCGTGCACACCATTGATATACTCCTTGTACGCACCACGTCCAATACAGATGATTCCACCTGCATCATGAACGTTATCTACTAAGGCATCCTCATATTTGACGTGTTGTGCACGTGATTCAAAATCTCCAAAGACTTGTTTCACACCGAGCACGTCCATAGGATCATATAGATCGCGCACCCTCTTGATCTCTCCTGCATCAGGTGCTGCAGTTGCAGGATCTGGCTTGAATGACTGGAAGACTGGATTGACTAGTTTCGATTCTACTGGAGGTTCCTCAACTGACTTTTCTGACTCTTTCTTTTCCTGTTCCGTTAGGTCGTTCTTTGGAGGTAGACCTGCCTTGGAACGTCTCCATGCTCTAATCTCTTCAGCAACTTTGTACCTGATATCACCCTGTCTCTCCATAGTGATAACTTCAAAATCTACACCTGATGCATTGATAATTGGTTTGAGGAACCTTCTAAAATATTTTAAACTCTCTTCTAAATAATCATTAGGTGGTGGTGAAATGTACACCCTCAGTTTCCTATGGATCACATCAACGGGATATTTTGCCACTTGATTCTCATACCTCTGCATGTACTCATCACGTAATACGCGCTGTTGCCATTTGTCATAGACGATACCTCCAGATAGTGCACCAAGCACTGACCAAAAAATCATCCAGTTTCTGGACGGGAGTTTAAACGACTTGATTCCAAGCGCGGCAAACGCTGGGTTCGAGTAAGACATGGCGATGATATCCGGATTGCTTTGCTTTCAGTGGCTTTAACAAACCACTCTTCAACTCTCTGTTCTTCTGCCTCCCATCTCAACCTCCACTTTCTTCAACATGGAAAGAAATTGATCTATTGACGACTCGCTCTGGAAACTCAGTTTCCATTACGCTTACGTACACAGTATACACAGTACACAGTACACAGTTATTATGGGATTAAGCTTGTTCAAATAGCTTCATCATCACCACGGGATTGTTCACCTCCTTTGCAATGACCGCTGCTGCAGCACGTCCCTTATCATCGATAGCCTTGCCACTGTCAATGTCCTTGCCACTGCCGCTAGCGTTAGCGATACGCATAATCTCGCTAGGTGCAACAGTTTCTCTACCTTTTTTAAATACCAATTTGGCAACACTAACGCACATGACTCTCTCTCCAACTTTATCACCTTTATGATAACCTGTATACAATGGTGGTATAGAATCGGGTGCACTCTCTCCAATTTCCACAATTGAATCATAATCAAATTTTGATTCAGAACCTTGAGAGATCTTAATCACTTCTTTTGTAGTGAATAAAGTTATCAACCATATCCATTTATCACCCCAACCGACAATTTTCGTCATTGTATTATATTTTTGAAATGGTTTAATTTCCTTTAAAAAATGGTTAGTGATTGATGCTAATGGTACAAATGGAATTGATCCCTTTTTCTGTTTTTGACAATGTTGGAAATAAACGGATAATGCACGTAATGCACAATCTGTACGTGCAATATCTAAATCTGTGAAATAAGTTACATTGTTCTTATGTAATCCAAATAAATCACATTCTAATATACAACATCTATCTTGACGCGTGTTGACGGCAAATACAGAAGTTGTGGATTTGAATTTGCGGAAATAGAGATTACCAATGACAACGTTGTAAAAACGAATAGTGTAAGCCAAAGGGAGGTATTTGTACGAATCAACCGCTAGCAGCACAAGCAACGCCGCAAGGACTTTGTAAAGCATTATGTGTTGTGTAATGAAGTGGGGTAGAGTGTTACTTGCTCCTCGCGTTGAAATGATCTACTGTAGACAGACCAGCTAGTGTGATAGAGAATAGCTGCATAAGCGGAGAAGAGAGCTGGGACGTGAGAAGCGAAGAGGCTGTAGCCTGCAGCCTGCAGCCGGTCGGCGGTCTTCGCTCGGCGATCGGCGATCGGCGGACCCTCGTTGGCCGATGCCGATATCGGACAAGACGCAAGACGTTGTTTTTCTGTCAGTTTTTTCAATCGTCTTTTCGGAAGCGCGGCAGAATCCGGGGTATGGAGTATGGAATATGGAGAAAGAATGCATTGCTGGTTGTTTCATCTATAGAATAGAATAGAATAGAATAGAATACAGGGAATTGAAGATAAAGACAAAGGGAAAGTTAAAGATAATGAATAAGCTGGGAATATACGTATACGTTATTTGTAATTCTGTAAAGAAGTCAGGTAAGGGGGCGAAGCCGATTTAGGAGTGCTCGATCTTGCGGCACTCACCAGTCTCGACGTGTTCGACGAGCCATTGTTGTACGTTATCAAACCATTTTCCGCACTCTCTACAAGATCCTGATACTTTAGATCTGTCTGATTTGAGTGTGTTTGGTGGGTATTTGAAATGGATTGCCTTTAAGTGGTTCTTGAAGGTATCACAACGTGTAAAGAATCCTGTGTGATGACATGGTTCTGTATCGTCCTCGATACCTTCGTTAGGGCTATTTTTATTGTTGTAGTAAGGACATTGGAATTCCCAATCTCCTAGCTGAGAGAGATGACACTTCTCGTGTCGCTGAAGGTCGTTGAGTCTCTTGAAAGAACGCTTACAGGTTGTACAAGAGAATGGTTTGGTACCATCGTCGTGAATGGCCTTGTGCGTCGTGAGATTGGAGAAGTATTTATGACAGATCTCACACTCTCTCTTCTTACGTTTTGTGGAGGGAACGGAAGTAGAGACAGAACTAGATGTGGGACTGGAACCCGTTGGAGATGGGGAATTTGCCGCTCTAGATGATCTACGTCTCGAAGTGCGTCTTGCCGGTGTTGTCGTTGTCGTCGTCGTCATCGCCGTCATGGAAACGGAAGGCAGGAGAGGAGATCGCGGATGTGGAGAAGAGAAAGATCCCATCGATGAGGTGGATGTAGACGTTGACAGCACCGGTTTAGAAAGAGAGAGTCTGTAATGGTTCCCCTGAGCTGATGGGGAGAGCGCTTGAGAGTCTGTCGAGTACGTCCGTTTACCATTGCCATTGCCATTGATATTGGAGTCTATGGACTCATATGAGTTAAGACGGTAATATTGTGGTTGAGTGATGGTATGGTCGTGTGAGAGTCTGAACAATGGAGGCAGAGAAGATGATGTCTGTGAAGATGTTGCGGGTACAGGTGTATTAGTTCTGCTGATGTTGTTAATGTTGTTGGTATTGTTGAGTGAACCAAAGGGGAACGTGAAGGTGGGTAAAATGTTAGCATTTGAGGTAGAGTTGGAATTGGAATTGGAATTGGAGTTGGTGGTATGCATAGCAAAACCGTAGGGTGGATGTGAATGAGATAGTGAATGCGGAGCAGACTGGTTCTGCAATGGTGGCAGCATTACCATATTCATGGGCACGTTCATGGGCATAGTTGTACTCATGCTATTGTTCAAGCTATTGTTCATGCTATTATTCATGCTATTGTTCATACTAGTATTCATACTAGTGTTCATATTCATATTCATATTCATATTATCAGCTGATGTAGTTGAGAGGTTGACTGCATTTGAGAGCGGTATTTCGTCTGTGGGAGCACCTTTACCAATAACTTTACCTTTACCAGAGGCAATGTTAGTAGTACCAGTACCAGTACTGGTTGTATTGTTGTTACTACTACTTGTCGATATGACGAGCGGCGGAGGAAGGTATGAGTTCATAAGTTGATCTTTGTTCATTAGCGTGGCTGTTGCGGGAGCAGGAGCAGATGCTAATTGTGATTGTGATTCTTCTGATCTAGAAGCAAATGCGGTGTTTCTTGTTCTATTGACGGTTGGTGTATGATGGAAGTGCACGAGATCAGCGGCTGCAAGTGAAAGAGAGACGGAGACGGAGACTGAGGTGGACATGGACACGACGAGGGCGGTATGTCTTGGTGAGACGCAGTATGGACTACAACTACAGGACTACGTGTGCCAACACTAATCAGTATCCCCACTACCCACTACCAGCACCAGCGATCCGTGCTCCTTATATTGCGGCTGTAGCCTCCCATGTCGCCCATTTCCCACTGCAAGTCCGAGTCTTTTACTTCAGCAGACCCTGAGTCCTGAGTCGGAACCGGCCGTTGCCGTTGCCGTTGCCGTTAAAAGTATTCGTCGCCTATAGCTAGAGCCAATTCGTACAGCGCTATACAGCTACAGCCACAGTACCTTTTATTAATGTAGTCAGCCGAGTGATTAAATCGCGCGCGGCTAGCACAGCGCCCTGTAATAGAGCCAGCTCTATACTAGTACTATAACCGGCTGATCGGCACAGCCGGAAGAGGCGGGAGACGACGTACGCGGGAGACCCCCTCCGGCCCGGGGACCGCATTGTTCCATTCGCTCCAATCCCGCGGGCAAAGCCAATTGTCAATAAGCGCGAAACCGGTTTATCGCGAAACATCGAAATCGAGCGAATTAGACGCTGTGGGGATGACGTGGGGCGCAGCAGGAGCGCGGGTGTGGCGCAGCAGCAGGTCACGTGCGCAGGGTCACGTGCACAGACTGCGCGCTCGGGGGAACTCGGGGGCTCGGGACAATTTTCCAATTCCCAACCGTGGGCGCGTCGATTTTTCTTTTCTTTTTCTCTATTTTTTTTCCCGCGCTCAGCTCCAGTTTTTCACTTTCACTTCTCCCTCCGCTGTTGTTGTGTTTGGGACACCTTTCTTCTCTGCTGCAACACTGTGCTCCGCTGTCTCTATTCTTTTTGTGGCCGTTCTTGCTGTTCTTGCTGTTATTGTACTCCCCCCAGCAGCACCCTCAGGCACTCCAACACGCCCACTCGCAATGGCTTTCACAGACTGTATCTCCTGGTCCGCGCCCTCTGCAGAGCACCCCTTCGGTATCCATCTTTGGCCAATCTTTAATGAAGCCTTCCAATACGTGGCAGGCTACACTGCTGATGAATTTCAATTCATCCCATACAAGACAGCTTTGGCAAACTTCCCACATGCCATCTCTATCATTATCGCATACTATACCATCATCTTTGGTGGCCAATGGTTGCTCAACAAGCTCGATGCAAAGCCAATCAAGCTCAATTTGCTCTTCCAAATCCATAATTTATTCCTAACTCTCATCTCCCTCGTCTTATTACTATTGATGATCGAACAAGTCTTCCCTATCTGGTACCAACATGGTCTTCTTCATGCAGTTTGCTCATCAGAGGCTTTCACAAACAGATTAGTCACTCTTTACTATCTCAACTACCTCACAAAATTCTTAGAATTATTGGACACAGTCTTCCTCGTCTTGAGAAGAAAGAAGTTACTCTTCCTTCATACTTACCATCATGGTGCAACGGCTCTGTTATGTTACACTCAAATCGTCGGTCACACTTCTGTTGAATGGGTCGTCATCTCTCTCAATTTGGCCGTTCATGTGCTCATGTACTTCTACTACTTCCTCTCATCTTGTGGTATCAGAGTTTGGTGGAAACAATGGGTGACCACCTTCCAAATCGTGCAATTCCTCATTGACATTGCATTCATCTACACGTGTACTTACACTTATTATGCTAATGTCTATTTCGATGGTATCTTACCTCATTTAGGTGATTGTTACGGCACTCAACAAGCTGCATTCTACGGTTATGTCATCATCACTTCATACCTTTTCCTCTTCATCTCTTTCTACATCTCCGTCTACCTCAAGAAGGATTCAAAGAAGGTCAAATCTGCCACTTCTGCATCCGCTGAAAAGGAATCCGTCTCCAAGGGTGTCTCTACTGGTGCTTCCACTGGTGCTTCTAAGCCAAAGTCCAGAAAAGCATGAAATATGAGTGATCATCACCTCTAGACTATTTATAAAGTAAAATATCACCCATGTATCTATATTATATCAAGCTATATAGCAATAGTTAGCTATTGCACCGTTGCCATTCTTGGGTCGTGGCATTGCTAGCAACATTCATTAATTAATTACAATCCCAATCTAACAGAGTGAAAAAACCCGAAGAGATCATTGCATTCGCAATTCGCACTCAACATGAATTTCACCAATCCAACACTTTACGCGTCAGTAAATTCAAATGCAAGTTGCTAGTGCTAGTGACTAGTGCTAGTGCTAGTGACAATGACAATGACAGTGTCAATGCTTTCATTGGCATTGCCACCAGTACTAACCAGCTACCCATCATGGACCTCCACTCTGTTCTCAACCCGTCGTCAGAGAGCGTCTCTTCCCCCACAGGCACCGTTAAGTACGCCCTTGTTCAGCTCCCACCGCAAATCCTCAAATCCTTAACCAACACCGATACATCTAACTCAAGCTCTACATTGGACAAGTACGCCGTTTCTGAATCTGGCAAATTCCAGCTAAAGGCCGCATCTCAAACGTCCACTCCATACCTCACGACACCGACAGAGACATTCAAACTACGTGTACAAAATCATTCCAACTGCGTATTATTACTCAACACGACATCATCTTCCGCAATAGCGCACAATGCATTCTCTTCATACCTCATCTTAGACCCAGTCACCCCCGCACAACTATCAACTACATCATTAGATCTCAGCGATTTCATTGTACACGATCTCCATACAATAGATGACCTAAGAGATCTATTGCTAAGAGAGACACAGGACACGCAAACAATGGATATAACACCGCGTACACTATCACAACTCCACGATACATTATCCGCCACAAAATCCATCCTCAACCAAACCCCTGTATCACCTACACAATTAGAGACTCTACTTATTGAACAAGATATCGTCGCATACGGTACATCCATAGTGAAAGTCCACACGTCATTAGCTACAAGTGTACTCAACTCCATATTAACAACTCTATTGGATGCCATTCCATCAGATACGGATATCAATGAGATATCACTCACATCACCTCAAGTATCTAGCATTATTGAAGATGCCGTTCCGCGTCTTCAACAGCGATATGATCTCCCGATGGGACATATCACTACGAGGATCGTTACACAAGTGTTTCTGAAATACCTCCAATACACCTCAGAGGACGATAACAATGGCAATGGCGACATTCCAACCACTGCTAACGCTGACGTTTACTTGCATTATACTATCCCTAGCGGCACTTACACTCCACAACATAATCGCATCATCAGGTTCGTCACAAACTCTATCTTGCAAGCGGCTCACACAATGGTATTGGATGATCTACTCATCCAGATCAGACTCTCACTACCGGCTAACTATTTACCCAGCTTTGAAATCAACGAAATTCTAGCAGGTGTCAGTTACACTACCAATGCTACATCATCGGGACAAACTATCGTGCACTACCTTACCCTTGAACAGCTGCAACAGAATCATCCCTCAACAGCTGCGCCTACACCTGCTGAACGTTTTTCCACACTATTCTCTTTGAAGACCATGTGGCAGGTGGAGGAGATGCAACCCTTCCTTACTGATGTGAACGTCAAGGGTCTCAAAGTGGATAAGTTCTGTCTCAAATACTGTCGAGTGAAGAAGATGAAAAACAAAGTGATGCTCACAAAGCGATAACCAAGGAAACGGCAACGGTAACGGTAACGGTACCGACAATGGCAACGGTTACAACTACTGCAACGGCTATGTATTGTTTTGCTTCAAAAGTACAACTAGGAAACTAGGGGTGGTTTTAACTTTAGCTTTTAAAGGGAAACATGAAACGTACCTCACCCTTTGTTAAATCATCCAATCTGTACCAAGTATATAGAACCCCTAATTTGATAGTAACTCGTATATGAGGCATGTCTATGCAGGTGTAAGGTAATGACCAATCTTTGTGTCACCGATAATCAATGTTAATGGTGAATCAGCCGTCATATCCAGATAGAGGTTACCGGAAATAAGGACTATATGCTCTCCCGGAGATTGCGCGAAGTATCCAATTTAAGTATCGATGTGTAAGAAAGTAAGTAACTCTCATGGTAAGTAAGCAAGAAGCCAGCCGCTTAGTAAGACCCCAGCACCGCCACGTTGGTCAGCGCCGTCAGCTATGGGGCCGCAATTACTATAGTGTGGCGGGCGGATTGGATTGGATTGGGTATGATATACCGGCAAGCTGGTACCAGGATCGGAATCGGGGTCGGGGCGTATCTTTAAGAATTATTGCTTACTGCTTTGAAATCGCCCCCGGTGCGAACTGCGAACGATGGACGATGGTCCCACTGCACTGGTGGTGGTTTATAGCCGGTACTTCGTGCACTCTTCTTCTCACCTGCGTTCCTTCTTTTGTCTCTTTTCTTTTATTCTTGTCTCTATTTCTCTAAAACTAGACAAACATACAAACATACATACATACACACAATGGCTAACATTGCAATTGTCATCTACTCCATGTACCACCATATTGCTACCCTTGCCGAGGAGGTTAAGCAAGGTGTCGAAGCTACCGGTAACAAGGCCACCATTTACCAAGTTCCAGAGACTCTCACGGAGGACGTTCTTGCAGCAATGCACGCTCCAGAGAAGCCATCTTATGCAATCGCTACCCCTGAGACTTTAGTTCAAGCAGACGGTATCATTTTTGGTTTCCCAACTAGATTTGGATCTATGCCAGCTCAACTCAAATCTTTCATTGATTCTACTGGTGGTTTATGGGCAAATGGTTCATTATATCAAAAGCCTGCATCTGCATTCATCTCTACTGGTACTGGTGGTGGTAAGGAGACAACTGTTTATTCTCTGCTTTCTACATTGACTCACCATGGTATGCTTTACGTTCCATTAGGTTACGCTGCCGTTTTCTCCGAAATCACCGATCTCTCTACTATTCAAGGTTCCTCTCCTTGGGGTGCCGGTACCGTTGCTGCTAGTGATGGATCTAGACAACCTACTGAGACTGACTTGGCCATTGCAAAGAAGCAAGGTACGGAGTTTGCTAACGTTGTTGCTAAGATTACCAAAGCACCAGCACAAGCACCAGCACCAGTGGAATCTACGCCAGCAAAGAAGGCTTCTACACCTGCTGCTGCTGCTTCCGCTCCAGCAAAGAAGGCCGCTGCACCTACTGCAGCTTCCACTCCAGCTGCAGAGCCAAAGAAGAAGAATGCCATCCGTAGATTCTTCTCAAAGATCTTCTCCTGATTCCTCAGAACTTTAGATATCTAGACTAGATAGATTGATGTACACTTACCTACCATTACTTACCCGCTTATCTAATACATTACCAGCTTAATCCTATTATTACTGTTTATTCACATATTACCCTCTACGAGCTGCTTACAGGCTCTGTGCTATGTGCATTTCTAATCGCAATAGCTGCGCACTGCCTGCTTTACTAATGGCTTGTTGTGGCTACTGGCTGTACACGTTGCGCACGGCTGTCTTTCCTTTAGCCTTTCGCCTTTCGCCCCCCAGTGCGGAATGTGGCGGCTCAGCTCCGCCCTCCGCCCTCCGCCCTCCCCCACGCTGCTTAAAACTTAAAAATCGCCTCAGAACTCAGGGCTCAGCTGACTAAGAAGGCGCGCCCGAATTTACTAAGACGTCTCACTAAGACCGGTAACAGCAGCTATTTCGGGAGAGCAGGCCAGCACCTGGAGCTGGAGCTTTCCCTTTTGACTTTTAACTCTTATAAAAGCCACATCCGCTGATTGTACCGATACGAGAGGGAGACGTTACAGCATAGTATACTCTAAACTCAGAGATTTCATTAAACAACAAACAAACAAGTAAACACACACACACACACACACAATGGCTAACATCGCAATCGTCATCTACTCCATGTACCACCACGTTGCCACCCTCGCAGAGGCTGTCAAGAAGGGTATTGAATCTACTGGTAACAAGGCAACCATTTATCAAGTTGCAGAGACTTTACCAGAAGATGTTCTTGCTCTCTTACACGCACCAGAGAAGCCAGCATACCCAATTGCTACTCCAGAGACTTTGGTTGAAGCTGATGGTTTAGTATTTGGTTTCCCAACCAGATTTGGTTCTTTCCCAGCTCAAATTAAGGCATTCATTGACTCTACTGGTGGTCTTTGGGCTACTGGTAAGCTTTACCAAAAGCCTGTTGGTGTCTTTGTCTCCACTGGTACTGGTGGTGGTAACGAAATGACCGTTGTTAACTTCATGTCCACTATTGCTCACCATGGTATGATTTACGTTCCATTGGGTTACACTCCTGTCTTTGCAGAAATTACCAATTTGAATGAAGTTCATGGTGGTTCTCCATGGGGTGCTAGTACCATTGCAGGTTCCGATGGTTCTAGACAACCTTCTGCTTTGGAATTGAAGATTGCAGAAACTCAAGGTTCTGAATTCGCAAAGGTTGCTTCCAAGTTCGCTTAAACAAACTATTAAACTCTTTAGATCTATTTAGATATTAGTTAACACAATATAATATGATAATTCAGCATAATGTATCAAATGACTTACAATTATGGTGCTAGTCTAACTACTTCCCATTCGCCATTCACGTCCTCGCGTTTGTAGCAAAATCTATCATGGAGTCGACTAGATCTACCTTGCCAGAACTCAACTTCTAGTGGAACAATTCTCACACCTCCCCATTTCGGTGGACACATAATCTCTTCGTCCTTGAGTGACTTGAACTTATTCTCCTTCTCCTTAACCATCTCTTCGAGTTCTTCTCTACCTTGTAAGACTTGTGATTGTGGGGAAGCCCATGCACCAATCTTAGAACCACGAGGTCTCACTCTATAATACTCTTCACTCTCCTCATATGTCAATCTCTCAATGATACCCTCAACGCGCACTTGTCTCTGATACTTCTTCCACAAGAAAGTGAGACTTGCATATTTGTTCGTCTCTATATCTTTCTCCTTCTTACTAGTATCCCAATTGCTGAAGATTAGAAACCCCCTATTGTCAAGCTCTTTCAATAACACAACTCTAGCACTGACCCTACCACTTGGTAATGAACATGTAGAGAATACAGTACTCTCTGGAATTGGTTCCCCACTCTTCAGAGCATCCTGAAACCAGATATTGAATTGTTCAATCGGAGAAGAAACGAGGTCTTTCTCCTCTAATGTGTAGAGAGTGTACTGGTATGTGTCCGGTGCAAACACGAGCTTCTCTTCGTCATCGCGCTGCTGGTACGTCTTTCCCTTTGGTAAGTCTAAATTCATAATGTTTGGGCCTTGTCTTAACTTATCTTATTGTCGTTGTCTTGACCTCTTCCAATGTACTATAATAGCAGGCTTGTAGTAGTGACTCCCTGAATTAGTCTGAAAGAAACGTTCGAGTCTATACCTAGGGGTCCTTTCCTTTATAACCGCTGCTCGTTGCGCAGCCAGCCACTCGCATTAGCGCATTATTTCAAAACCGAAGCTGCTACGAACGCATTAGCTCAAATCCGAACCCAATCCGGCAACCAGTAGTCACCCCACATATACCCAACATCCAACTGCCATGATAGACGTACAGCGTACAGCGTACAGCACTAGAGCTCAAGGGACTGGTAAGGGTAACGGTTATCCGTCAACGGTGATGCATGCACTATAGGGACTAGATGTATGTTCAAAGTTCATAGTGCAAGGGCCAAGAGGGGCCATCCAGCTTCAGATAGTGCACCAATCGCTGCATTAAGTTAACACTAGCAACTAGCAACGCTCGCCCGAGAATGACTCTTGCCAAGTTCTTATCGCAATCGTAGTCCAAATCGCAGTCAAATGGCTAAGCCGAACACTAACGCCATCGCCAACGGTAAACGGTAAACGGCTAACCGCTACACTACACTGCACTGTACTGTACGACCTCACCCATGAAGATTGCCATCATTCAACTAGATCCCGATTTCGTACCCCTCCAAAACGGTGATCAAGCCAATTTTGCCCAACTCGGTGAATCTCTCCTTCGTCAATGTCTTCTTCCAATCTCTAACTCAACAGACGTCGAATACACCACATTCAACTACTCTGCAACGCCAACTGCAGCTGCACTTCCTCCATTCCCTGAAGAATTCGACGTAATATACCTTACGGGTAGTAAGTACGACTCTTACATAGATAACGATTTCAACATCACACTCATTACATTCTTACAAGAGATATTAAATTCCAAGAAAACGACAACCACAAAACTATTGGGTATATGTTATGGTCATCAATTAATAGCTCGTGCATTGGGGTTACAAACTCTACCAAATCCACACCCACAACAATGGGAGATTGGTAACGTACGCGTAGTAGATGGTACACTTGGAGATTTTGTCATTAGTGAAGTACATAGAGATGTTGTTCAATGCGATGATCAAACTTTGACACTGTTGCAAAATCATGAAATCCAATCTCTTGGTAGGTCTGAGGATAACGTTTGTGCATTGCAGGGATTGTACAAATCGGGGAAATTACTAACGTTTCAAGGTCACCCAGAATTTGATAAAGATGTTACTATGTGGCTTGCAGAATTGGAGTTTCAGAGAGGATACATCTCAGAGTCATATTTGGATGACGTGAAGAAAAGGTACAGAGATATGATCGAAGATAGTTTGGATGAGAGTGGTAATAAGAAGCTACAATGCATCATCCGTGACTTTATTGAATAGATAAATGCACATAGACTTAGACAAAGACGTATACATTGAAGTATTAATGGTAATAACATGATATTGTACAATTAGTATTGAAGTATAAAAGTAAAAGTGAGTGAAGGTAAGAATAAGAGAAGAGAAAGAGTAATCATTGGAAGCCGGTACCATCACCGTAGTTGAAGTTTTGTTGTTCCGTGCCCAGATAGTTGTTGTTAATTGGGTTGGAACCGTACCCCTGTTGGGTTGGGAAGTGCATGTCGCCCTGTGCGTTTGCAGGATTTGCTTGTGCTTGGGCTTGTGCTTGAGCTTGTGCTTGGGCCTGTGCTTGTGCCTGTGCCTGCGCCTGTGCCTGTGCTTGTGCCTGTGCTTGAGCTTGTGCTTGAGCTTGTGCCTGCGCCTGCGCCTGCGCCTGCGCCTGTGCTTGAGCGGCAACTTGCGCTTGTTCATCCTCGTCACCAGATCCGTCATCGCTGGCGTTAAGACAAGCTTGGATGAGGTTCTTACCCTCAGCCTTGGTAACTAAAGGTTGCAGCTTTGGAGTAGTGAAAGTGTACACGAGACCCGTTTCAGAGACAACCAAGAGAAGGACTTGGGTACCAGTGAGAACGGATAATTCGTAAGCCTTCTTCATAATACCTGCTTTTCTCTTGGAGAAAGTAATATGTCTTCTAGACTTGTCCTGAATGAATTTGATTTCAATTTTACGACGTTCTCTCTTTGCGCCGGCGCCAGCGCCATTGACACTACCTGACTTGCCTTCTTCGTCCTCTTCGAGGTCCATACCATCCTCATTCTGTTGAATGATCTGGCCAGCTTGCTGTGCTGGCTGTTGTTGAGGTTGGATAGCTTGTGCAAGCTCTTCCTTGATTGAATCTTGGATGTCAGACACTGAAATAAACAACAAAAGGTTCGTTAGTTAGTAACTGTGTGTGTCAGAGATGGTGAGAGAAACAGAATTGACAATACGTACTTGTGTTGCTGTGTTATTATATGGTGTGTTGTCTGTGGTACTATGCTGCAGTATGCTTGTGCTGTGCTCTGCCAGATGGGGATAATGTACGTCTTCGTGTTTTCCCGATCGGGAGAAAGCAGAGATAAACCGTAAGAGGAAGTGGTGTGTCTGCATTGGGAAGGACGTACGAAAAGGGAACTGTGGGCCAACTGCAGAAAAAAAGGGAATTCCGCTGCGAATTGGAAAAAAATGGAAAACGGAAAAGTGGTGATAATCGCCGGTGCACGGGTGAGCCTGAACAGGGCTGCGGGCTGCGGTCTGCGGAGTCAAGAAGTGGCCGCGAAATGGAAGGGCTGCGTAACCGGTATGCAGCAACATGAACAGTACAGACCAAAGTGTAACGGACAACGGACAGCCATGGCGAGATATTGCAATTAGTGATTAGATTAAATTAGATTAGATATTAAACTAAATAACGATAGAGGAAGGAATTGAGATGCGGTGCAGCAACAATGGCGATAACGCAGGAGTAGAGTAGTAGTACCACTGTGCTGTGGTATCACAGCATAGCATCTTGCTAAGTGAGTGGGTGGTATGAATTGATTGTAAGCGATTGAGAAATGAATGACATGTTCGTCAGCACAGTACAGTGCTTAGTGCTTGAACTTCTTGACCATGAAAAGGGAGAAGACGGTACATGCAATGACGAAGAGCAAACAGAAAACGACGATAACACCTGCTGGTAACATTGTGGGAGTAGTATGTGTGTTTGGTTGTGGAGCTAAGGGGGGCAGGAAACTGAAAACAAGAAGAGCAGCAGAAGAAAGAACGAAGAGCAAGAGAAGCGAAAGAGCGGTCTTTTGTCTTTTGTCAACTCTGAGCACGTACAGCTAGCTGTATTCTGTCTCTCGGTCTGTAGTCGCCATACGTAATTCGTAATTCCAATTCCAATAAGTGCTCAATGCTCAATACGCGGAGCGCGCCCGCTGTGCTGCTCCGCCGCAATACAATAATAATTTATTCCGTAAAACCAAAACAACACTCACTTATCGCCCAAAGCAGCCTCCAGTCCGCCCAATGGGAACGCGCGCCGAGCGGGATTTTCAGCCGGCGCGGGCGGATATCGGCAACCGGCTAATGGCTAATGGCTAGCGGCCAAAACAGAAGAACTGCAGGCACGGAGATAAACGGCATTCGGGCACGTGATGCGACGCGTCGACACGTGGGCCATTCACATGTTTTTCTTGTTTTTTTTATTTGAGAATAACAATAAGAACTAAAAATCTGGGGTGCATGCCTATTCCTACCAAACCAAGGAGTGAACAGGATTGTTACCATCGTGATGTGTGTGAAGGAGGCTAGGAATTTCACACCTTTCAGTGTTCGGTGGCGTGTTGAGATGAGATGATGTAAAATACTGAGGATGATTCGCTACAATTACCAAATGTGGAAACTCCGGAGAAATCAGACGACGGAGCTAGTGAAAAGGGAATGCAACTTCCACTCTATTGACATTTACAGAGTGGATGACAAATGACAAATGCCAAATTCCAAATGATAAACTTCATTGATATAATAAGAAGACTCCAAAGAATCCTAATGGAGTAACGAGATATGCGCCGATATCGCTGATAGGTTAGAACGCCTGGATGACATCACATACTACCTACTACCTACTATCCGAAACTTAATACGCAACATCCACACGATGTTCCCCAGAAGACTCTTCTCCACGTCCCGCATCCTCGCAGGGGCAAAAGCCAAGCACGACGTCGTCGTCATTGGCGGTGGTCCCGGTGGTTACTTTGCAGCCATCAAGGCGGCACAGCTCGGTTTCGACACCGCTTGTATCGAGAAGCGTGGCGCTCTCGGTGGCACCTGTCTCAATGTGGGATGCATCCCATCTAAGGCTCTTTTGAACAACTCTCACCTTTATCAGGAGGTGAAGACAGAGGCCTCCATGAGAGGTATTGACATCACCGGTGAGGTGAAGCCTAATTTGGGCAACCTCATGAAAGCAAAGGACACCGCCGTGAAGCAATTGACTCGTGGCGTAGAGATACTTTTCAAGAAGTACGGTGTCAAGTACTACAAAGGTACCGGCTCCTTTATCGACGAGCACAACATCAAGGTGCAACCAATCGAGGAAGGCACTGAGGAGACCACTTTAGAGGCAAAGAACGTCATCATTGCCACCGGTTCCGAACCTTCCCCATTCCCAGGCATTGAAATTGACCAAGAACGTATCGTTGACTCGACCGGTGCTCTCACTTTGAAAGAAATCCCAAAGAGACTCGCCATAATTGGTGGTGGTATCATTGGTTTGGAGATGGGTTCCGTGTGGTCCAGACTTGGCTCTGAGGTGGCCATCATTGAGTTCCAGAAGGCCATTGGTGGTGCAGGCATGGACGCAGATGTCGCCAAGGGTACCCAAAAGTTCCTCACCAAGCAAGGTCTAAAGTTCCATCTCGGCGCTAAGGTGAAGACCGCCACCAGAGAGGATGATGAGGTACACGTTGAATACGAGGACGCCAAGACGGGTGAGATCAAGTCTCTCACTGCAGATGTGCTTCTTGTTGCAGTCGGCAGAAGACCTTACTCCGCCGGCCTGAATTCTGAAGCAATTGGCCTCGAGTTCGACAAGAGAAACAGAATTGTCATTGATTCCGACTACAAGACCAAATTCGACCACATCCAATGTATCGGTGACGCCACCTTCGGTCCTATGCTCGCGCACAAGGCTGAAGAAGAGGGCATTGCAGCCGTTGAGTATATCAAGACCGGCTACGGCCACGTCAACTACGCAAATATTCCAGCAGTGATGTACACCCACCCAGAGGTGGCTTGGGTCGGTAAGAACGAGGATGAACTCAAGGAAGCAGGCATCAAGTACAAGACCGGTAAATTCCCATTCGTCGCCAACTCTCGTGCAAAGACCAACATGGACACCGAAGGTTTCGTCAAGTTCATTGCCGATGCAGAGACGCAACGCGTGCTCGGCGTGCACATCATTGGGCCTAACGCCGGCGAAATGATTGCCGAGGCTGGCCTAGCTCTTGAGTATGGTGCCTCCTGCGAGGACATCTACAGAGTCTGCTACGCTCACCCAACCTTGTCCGAGGCGTTCAAGGAGGCGGCAATGGCGGTCTTCGACAAGCCAATCCACATCTGAACCTAGATCACATCTTTAACCTTTAACCTATTTACCTTACTATATACCCAAGCTAACTATTATTCGACTACTCAACCCCGCTAGTAGTTAGTCACGTGACGCAACACGCCGAATGAGACTACAAAAACTTTTGAAAATAACGATTTGAACTGTAGAAGATGGGTGTGCATTCGACATTTCTTTTAAGCCGCATGGTAAACTCACTTCGAGCAGGTACACAAGAGCATACTTCTGTAATTAACCATCCGATTCACTTTAAAATACGCTGAACCAGCTATGTTGCTTTTTGCAACTACGCTAACGCCTCCTGTGAAGTTATTGCTTCTAACCCGTAGAGACGCCACAAACAGGCCAACTTTTTGTATGTCGCACGCTGCGTTGGACAAATTTCGCATTTCATTAATTTCCGCAGCACGCGAAAACACGACACACGCCAGCGAGCAAGAGACAATTATGGTGAATACGGATGCTGTAGGAATCTTTACTTTCTTACGTCTACTAACTGACTACAAAGGTTCTATTCTCTTAGCAAAGCAATGCAGAACCTCGTTCCGAAACAACTAGTATTAGCGAAAATTAAGGGGTTTCCCGACTGGCCTGCAGTGATAGTCCCAGTGGACCAAATCCCTACCAAGTTGCAATCTAAGAAGTTTACAAAACATTTGCAAAACTATCTACAAAGCGATAGCGATCAGGTTTGCGTAAAGTTCTATTACGATGATCAGTATTCATGGACGAAAGTTGGCAATATCAAACCATTGAATGAGCAGATTGTCAACGACTACCTTATTTCTGTCGGAGAAATCGACAATGGAGAAGGGGAGGGAAATGCAGAAACACTCTCTACGCGCCGTGGTGGTAGGAGGAAGAGAATCACCGATGCGTACCTCAAGGTTGTAAATGTCCCCATTGACGAATTCTTACAATGGGGAAGTTGGGGGAAACCCAAGACGCCAGAGCCAGAACCTGAATCAGAACCAGAATTAGAGTTCGAGGATGAGTCCAAAAGGTCTAACAGCGAGTCTGATTTTGAAGACGGTCCACAGCGAAAGAAGGCTAAGACCGTTGCCACTAAGAAGGGAGGTAGACCAAAAAGAGAGGTCGTTAAAAAGTCTACCACAAGCAAGAATAAGAGTAAAACAGCTAAGAAACCAGGTAGACCGAAAAAGAAACAAGAAGGTTCTGATGTCGATGTGGACATCGATGATCTCGATGACGATGAAGAGTTTTTGAATGCTCCAATTGTCGTCGAAGAAGACGAGGATGAAGAGTATGCCACTGGCTCTGATGCAACACCAGAGGAAGACGAACCAGAAGAGGAGGACGTAGACGAAGACGAAGAAGAAGAGCCAGATGAAGAAGAGGAGGAAGAGGAAGAAGATGATGACGGATCCAACAAGAAATCCACAAAGGCCAAACAAGCGTTTTCTTCTAGTCAGTTTACCGAGATTGTGGACGAGCTTAAATTGAAACAGCCCGCAGACTTCAAGTTTGACTTTTCTTCTATCCCTTCTGTGAGCGCACTGGTTGACGAGGTTGCTGAAATGAGCGCTTGGTGTACAGATCTACGCTCGGAATTACAATCACTTATCTTTCCGCTTAAGCCACAAAAGAAGGGTAAGCTGGAATCAGAAACTGAACCAGAACCAGAACTTAAAACAGAAGAACCAATGCCCAAAACAGAGGAAGATGCTAATGGTAAATCCGACGTCAATGAAGAGGCCTCAGCGACACCAGTGGACCAAGAGGCTATAGCAGCTTCAGCGACACCAGCATCAACAACAGAGCCAGAAACGCCCGACGTCCCTGTCAATTATACAAAGCTCAACAAGGCCATCGACGAGCTCATAACCCCTCTAATCGATGCAGATCTCTCAAAGTCAATTCTGAAAACTTCTGGACTCAGCAACATCGTGTACATAATACTATCGAAGCCCGAACTGCAGACGCCAACGACAAAAAAGTTACGCAACTGGTGGTTGGAGAACTTTCACTACGAAGTTGGCCCTGACGAACACTGGTCGGACGATTTCACTATTGCAATGCACAAGCAAGACGAATCCGCTAGAAAGGAAAGAGAAGCGGAAAAGAGACGCAGGCGTAAAGAGGAAAGAAGACTGCAGCAACTCGCTGGAGCCAGCGCCACAGCCAGCGCCAACACCAGTGCACTAGCGACGGCTTCTCCACCCTCCACTCCGGCACCAGAAGCTTGAGCTGATTCTAGCTATTCAATTTGTATCATACTACTCTCACATGTACTCACTACAACCTTATCCACCCTTATCGCCCGAGCTCCTGCCGCATTGGGAAATTCCGACGCGCGCAGTAGAGTAATCTCGTAATCGACGAAATCTGATCTCTGACTAACCGTTTAAATGGAGGGACCCTCCAATCCCCAATCTCACGGACTATTAACTCCCTGCTGGCTACTATCTTCTCTCCTTTCTCTCGAAAACGCCTATTTAATCCAAGTTGAGCGTGAAACTAACCTGCCAGCAATGTCCACACAACCGCTAATACGCGTCAAGAGTCCCATTGCGGACGTCATGGATGACACTTCCACATCCCTCCCAGGTTTTGTCGCTGAAGAGATCGTGCCACAGTACGGAACCAACGATTACGATAACGAAGAACCACCACAAAATAGTACATGTGAACCTGCCGGAGACGGCAACGATGGCTACCTTCTGCCATATAACCAGACAATTGCAATTCTCATCCCTATGTACCTACTTGTGTTTCTCGCATCCTTAGACTCTACCATTTTGAGTACGTTGATGACTGATATTGCATCGGATCTTAACGCCATTCCATACATTTCTTGGATTGCCACAGCGTACCTTTTCTCAACCTCCATCGTGCAACCTTTGGGGAAACTAAGTGACATCTTTGGTAGGAAGTCGTCATTGATCGTTTGTATATCCGTCTTCACCATTGGTTGTCTGCAATGTGCCACTGCAAACTCAGTCTTATCCTTCACGTCGGGTAGATTTTTGAGTGGGTTTGCCGCTGGTCTCTTCTCCTTGAGCACTATTGTGTCGAGTGACTTAGTGCCATTGAGAGACCGTGGTGTCTATCAGGGCTTGGGTAATATTTTCTTTGCATTGGGGTCAGCTGTGGGTGGGACCTGTGGTGGTTGGATTGCGCAACATTGGGGGTGGAGAATGGCGTTCTGGTGCCAAGTTCCAATTGGTGTAACATGTCTTTTGATGATCATCTTTATGTTCAATATGCCAACGTTGCCACACGAACGGGAGACCGCTAATACCACTTTTGGAGAGAAGATGAAGAAAGTGGATATTAAAGGCATTTTCCTCATTGCCTTCAATCTTCTAGTACTGATAATTATGGCTAGTGTGGCATTTGAAAGCAAATGGTATTACATTGGGCTTACATCTCTCTTGGTGCTTGGATTGAGATTGTTGTACTTGGCAGAAAGCCAGCACGAATTTGCCATCATTCCACTTGAGTTGATGAGGAATAGATCAGTCCTTGGTGCATCATTGGCCAACTGGTTTGGCACAATGTTCTCATACGTGATCATGTACTATTTCCCAGTCTATTTGGCGACAGTCCTTGGGATCAAATCTGATGGTGTCGGTTTGAGATTGATCCCTAATATTTTTATGGCCTCCCTCTCCAGTATTCTCAGTGGCTACTATATGAAATGGAGCGGCAGATACTTGAAATTTTCAGTCATCGTCAATAGCTTCGGTGTCTGTGGTGTGATCTACCTAATTGTAAGAACACGACCTGGTGTGTGTCTTTCTACTTTTGAGCAGTTCACTATCAATGTGATTTCCATTGGTGCCTATGCGTCTATGTTAACAGTGACACTACTAGCGCTAATTGCTGCTGTACCTATCCATTTCCAAACCTCAGTGACATCCATCCAGTACGCCTTCAGAAGTATGGGTTCTACACTCGGTACATCATTCTCTTCGTACATTTTCACCACATCCTTATCCCATTATCTTGTCACCAAATTGACCTCTAGCAAACCCTCAGAGGTTTCGGATACGACATTAGCACTTATCATTGACAATGCACTACACGACGCAAACTACATCCGGTCGGAAGATGCACCAGCTTGGGCCGTCGCTCCAATGATTGATTCGTACAATGTCAGTGTGTGGTACACGTTCCTATTTGCCGGGGTGGCATCAGCTCTCGGACTTGTTGCAGTGTGCTGCATCCGCGAGAACAAGCTCCATACTTCTGTAAAAAGGTAGAACACCCGACCTATGTATCGTATAGCATTCATTATCATTATCATTATCATTGTCAGTATAGTATCAGTATCATTCACCGTCTCATGTGATTACCTAAGCAACCTCCTCGGTGATATCGTCATTCTCTGCTCTCTGCTCCGCGGCCCTCCTCAATTAGCGCCGGAAGTCCGGAATTTCCGCCGGTACTAAGTGAATAAATTGTGAAGCGGCTATTTGCTAAAAGTTTGGCACCGGGCACGGCACGGTCTAAGAGAACGGACAAGGAAGAAGAGAACATGAACTAGTAAAGCGTAAAAGAGTAGCCAAGCAGACATCAAATCTCAGTTCTTGCAAAGTGGCCATCATAATAGCAAACAGAGGATCTATCGACGGGAAAAATACGCCACTTAAACTTCATCAACCATCATTTTTGACCCCTGCCAACGTCTGACAAATAAAGTATATTCCGTTTTTAAGCTTGCGTCTTTACCACAAACTAAAAGGGACAATCAACATCTAGTCCAGATCAACACTAATACTATTACAAAACTAGAATCATGTCGATAACAACAAAGATACACGTTTCGGGGATGACTTGTTCAGCCTGTACAAACTCCATCACTTCCGCAATCAATAGAATGACAGGGATAAACTCCGTTTCGGTGTCACTTTTGACAGAAGAAGCAGTAGTTCACCACAGCTCAGACATATCCAGCGATACACTTGTAGAAGCTATTGATGATGCCGGTTTTGATGCAGAAATAATCTCCTCGAACTCTGACATGGGCTTCACAGACGAAAAGTCTCCTGTAAGTAGTTCAAGTACCGCAGGTACTACGGCATCGACTGACTCAATGAAAACTATTGTACAAATAGGAGGAATGACTTGTTCTTCATGTTCCAATTCCATCACAAATAGCCTACTGAAAATTGATGGTGTGCAATCCGCAGACGTTTCTTTGATTACAGAAGAGGCTACTATTGTACATTCTCCATCGGTGAAGGCTGAAATTCTGACAGAAACTATCGATGATTGTGGATTTGAAGCAACCTTGCTCTCAACAACCACTGTTACCACCAGCAGCAGCAATAGGGGACGGCACAAGACAGAACTATCTGTGTCAGGAATGACGTGCGCATCTTGTGTTAGCTCAATAACTAACGGACTTAGGAAACTCAGCGGCGTCGAAGACGTTAACCTCTCGCTAATGACAGAAAAAGCCACTGTTGTCTACTATGACCCACTAACTCCTGATACCATCAAGGCGGAGATTGAGGATTTAGGCTTTGAAGCCGATGTCTTAAACAACCAGGAATTGGAAGTTACAGACACTCACTCTGACAAACCTAACTCCGAGGTTATCAGTACTACTTTGAAAATATTTGGTATGACATGTTCCTCTTGCGCTAACACCATTGAAAATGCGCTAATCAATCTTGACGGAATAGTGAATTGTTCAGTGTCACTATCACTTGAAGAAGCACACATAGAGTACAATTGTGATATTATCGGAATAAGAACAATCATCAATGAAATACAAGATTGTGGATTTGACGCTTTGCTGATGAACAAATTAGACTCTACATCTCAAATAGATTTATTATCCAAAGTGAAAGAGATAAACCACTGGAGACATAACTTCTTCAAATTACTCATAGCGGGACTACCTGTCTTTTTCTTAGGCCACATATTTCCAATGATCATGATGAAATGCCATTGGGATCACGACTTCCTGAAAATCTGGAGGGGGCTTTATGCTGATATTTTAGTTCAATTTGCACTGGGAACATACATTCAATTTTGGCTAGGAGAGAGCTTCTACATTAATTGTTATAAATCACTAAGCCACGGTGCTGGAAGTATGGACGTTCTTATTTGTGTGTCTACTACAATTGTCTATTTCTATTCTGCATTCAGTATTGTTCACAGTGTTATCCTGAACACTTATCCGAACGTTCTCTTTGATACATCCACAATGCTTTTCATCTTTGTCAGTTTGGGAAAATGGGTTGAAAGTAAAGCTAAGGGTAATACATCGACGGCATTATCTAAACTCTTGTCTCTCACGCCTTCTTCTTGCATCATTGTCGAGAATCCTGAACTTTTTGAGAAGGAGAAAGGGCTCACGCTTGATACTGCTTCAGTTTCACAGAAAAACATCAGTGTTGATCTTTTGCAGAAAAATGATATCGTTGTCATCTTACCTGGTTCAAAGGTGCCTGCTGATGGTGACTGCGTATTTGGTTCATCTGAAACAGATGAATCATTGTTGACAGGTGAATCTACTCCCGTGAAGAAGTTCATTGGATCCAAGTTAATTGGCGGCTCTGTCAATGTTTCTTCGATCCTGTACATGCGGGTTACAGCTCTTGGCGAGAAAACTCAATTACAACAGATTGTCAAGCTTGTCAAAGACGCACAAGTCTCTAATGCTCCAGTGCAAAGATTTGCTGATTCCATTGCTTCTATATTTGTCCCAACTATCTTGGTCTTGTCTCTGATTACTTTGATTTTTTGGTCATTGTGCGTGCTCCTTTCTCCTATTGAATCGATTCCAAATATATTTCTTAATAAAGAGAAAGGCACCATTGAATATTTCAGAATTTTGCAAGTTGCAATATCCGTTGTCGTTGTTGCTTGCCCATGTGCTTTGGGTCTTGCAGCACCTACGGCAGTCATGGTGGGAACAGGAGTTGGCGCCAAGAATGGGGTTTTAATTAAAGGTGGTGAAATATTGGAAAAGGCAAGTAGCATTGATACTGTCATTTTTGATAAGACTGGCACACTGACCAAGGGTGTGATGGAGCTAACCAATCACCAGTTCTACGGAGACTTTAAAGATAGAGCAACTTTAGTCTGGTCATTGATTCGTGCAGTTGAGTCGAATAGTGAACATCCCATCTCAAAGGCTCTAGTGAAGGGTGCAGAGGAATTGATTCTTGCAGATGAACTTCAAACATTTGAATTTGATTACGTGAACACCTATGCAGGTCTGGGTATCTCTGCTAGCTGTCTTGACTCTGAATCAGGTAAGAAGTTGGATATAAATCTTGGTAATGCGAGATTTATGAAGAGTTTTGACATTTCAAACATCAATGATCTAGAGGAAGCCATTGAAGCTGCATCAGCTTTCAAGAAGGTTAGCTCAATCTGTCATATTCTTATCAATAACACCTATGTTGGTTATGCCGAACTTGCGGATACTTTGAAGCCAGAAGCGAAGTCTGTCATTGATGCCTTCATTAATTCTGGTTACTCAATTGGTATGGTCACTGGTGATTCTGTGGAGACTTCCAAGTATGTCGCAGGATTGCTAGGTATCCCATTGAACAATGTCTTGGCGGAATCTAATCCCGAACAAAAACTGGATTATGTGAAATCATTGCAGCACATGGGCTTACATGTCGCATTTATTGGAGATGGCATTAATGATGCACCAGCCCTTGTTCAATCTGATACAGGTATTGCCATTTCATCAGGTACAGACATTGCGATGAGTGCCGCTGATATTGTCTTACTCTCATCTTCTAAATCTGAGAGCGAGAAGTCTCACCTTGGGTTAATGTGTACTTTTGCCGCATTTGACATTTCAAGGTCTACATTCCATACCATCAAGATGAATTTCCTTTTGGCAATCATTTATAACCTGATCATGCTTCCAGTATCGATGGGCCTGTTGATCATCCCATTCAACTTAACCATTCATCCTATGGTTGCAAGTGCTGCAATGGCGTGCTCTTCGACATCTGTCATTCTCAATTCTTTAACTTTGAAGAAGTGGAACATGAACACTCTCCAGAAGAAGATCCAAGGCAGTATCGAGCATAAGTATGGTGATCTGGGATGGAATGATGGACTGGCAGACACTAGAAGTGAAATCAACGTGTTCTCTACAGATTCATTCATCATTAATAGCGATTTCACATTAAGGAAAACTCCAATGCTAGTAAGAGCTTACGAAAGAGTCGTTTCACTTTTCAGAAGGAGCCCAGAGTCTTATCAACATATTTAAGACTCCCAGTTCAAATATAATATTCTGTACATATACATAATTTTGGCATTGGGCCGTTATACCATTCTTTTCCCGCATAAACTTCTAAGCAATTTAATCAAACACCAAAGGCTCAGTCTTTCGAAATTAGATTCTCAAAAGGATTGTACTCCATATCCATACTACTATTCTGCTCTTGATGTTGACTCTGTCCACTACCATGGGCCACATTGGTGAAATGGGTGTTCATGTAGTACGATGGGGTGCTGGAACCATTTATCTCATGTCTCAACATAGCCTCATCAATGTTATTAGATCCCCCAACGGGCCCATGATCATGACTTTGACTGTATGTATTCAGTGCACTCGAATTTGCTGATGTGAAAGTCCCCGAGACATTTGAAACGAGCTTCATGGGTGACTTCGCAGGTAACACGGCACTTGCCACTGCAGGTCCGATTGACGCTATCAATGGCGTAGTAACTGCTAATGGACTTTTCATCATTGCTTCTTGGTCAAGGTGCATGGGATTGATATCGAGATGCATTTTGTTGTTATGTCTCTTTGGAGCAGGTCCTACACCAGAAACCGTCTTTGCAGATATCGAGGCTAGTGAAGTCGGTAAGTATTCGTCCTGTTCTGGGATCTTCTTTAGCATGCTTGGTTTCCTCGCAAGACTTATAGGATCTGTATCGTAATCCATACCTTGAATTTGCAGGTTATGCAACTGTGATTGTCCCTGGTTTGATGCGGCATTATGAGTAGTGAAATTAGACATTGAAGGAATGGATGAGAGTTTAGGCTGATCGATGAGCACCGTCGTTGAAGGGGTGTTATTGATCACGTATTGCTTGAGGGTACTGGATTCAAGTTTGATTGTCAATTCTTTACTTGCACGAGTGAGAATTGAGAGGGAAGATCTTACCTCATTAAGAGCTGGAATGACGTCAATGGCACTTTTTGTGGCAGCTAGAATGCAAATGATGGACTTGAGGAATACATTCGTTTGCTCGTAAACATTCTTGTTTAGCTCAACATCTGTTAGTTGGTTCTGGTATGCGTTCTCCAGCATATTGAGACATGCCTTGAGACGCTTCGTTTGATCCATGGATGTTAGACATTGAGTTGTAAGCTCCTTGATTTTCGAGGCAACATCTGCCGTATTCTCTTTAGTTTCAGCACTTTGTGGCTCATTTGTCATATTCACAGGGGTCATGCTCACCGCACTTTTAGCAATGGCGTTGTTCATTTCGCTATAGACAGTTTGAGCAGATTGGATAGTGTGATCGATTAACTTGAATAATGATTCATCCTCGTCATTCATAGGCGTAGCTGTAGTTGTACCCCTCGCAAGATCTGCAGCTTCGACGGCAGCAGAAGACGCAGATGCAGAGCCATCCACCGCTTCCATATCTCTTGCATCAGATTTATTCACGTCTGAATCATGCCTATCGACTCTCTGATGTTGTGCAGTCGAAATGCCATTGAATGCGCTCTTAGAAGAAGCGGTATCTGTCGACTTGAGTTTCAGAGATTGCGAGTTAGTGCGTACGTGTCCAAGTCCACTAGTAGTAGTGGAAGCACTACCGTTAGGATTAAGATTAGTATTAGTACCCGTACCAGTATTGGTGCCGGATCCAATGGTGTTCATATTCATTAGCATGTCATATGACTTGGATCTTTGCTTCTTCGACGACGTTGTAGATAAGAATATCACCGAGTGTCCAATATTGGAGAGCTCCACAAGCATGGAAAACAAGCTGAAGAATGCCGTTCGTAGTGAGAATAAAGATAGTGATGCGTGTGTCGCTTTTATCACCTGTCTTAACGAATCTATGACTTTGCGCAACTCAGCAATGGAGAATGTTAAGGAAGAAGTGATATGCGCCTTGATATTAGCGTCTTGGTCAGGGGATGATGAAGTCCCCATTTTCTTATCTGCCGTACCGATGACATCAACGAGTACGTCAAAACTAGTCGTTGGAAGAGACACGTTGACATTCAAGGACTGTACAGTGGTCATGAACTGGAAGTAGACAAAGACGAACTGTTTGGAGAGGTGAAGAATGTCTGTCAAATTGTCTGTCGTGGGTGATGCCGCTGCTGTATTCGTCTCATTTAGCGTGCTCATGCTAGTCATAGTCTGGTCCATTACATTGGAAGTGTCTGCAACAGCAGTGGTGCTGATAGTAGAGTCGTTGACAGCTGTGTTGAATGATATTTCTGGGGAGGAGGAGGAGAAGGAGTCGTACCTCTTTTTGGTTGCAGATGGTGTGGTTTGAGATGACGATGTTAAAGGAGCCGTAGCTGTAGTCGTGGGGGTGGCTGTATTAGACCCTAGAGACGAAGGCTGAGAACGTGCAGTGTCTACTGCAAACTCCAGCCTATCATCATGACTCGGTTGATGTTGCTGTTGCTGTTGCTGTTGCTGTTGCTGTTGTTGTTGCTGATGTTGTTGTTGAACTTGGTTATGGTCAAAATGTCGACCATCGTTTACCGGGAACTGATGTTGCATGAGGTGCATGGCACTTGCATTTGCATTTGCACTTGCATTTGCACTTGCATTTGCATTATTAGACGATAATGAGAGATTCGGACTCGGCGATGCCGCCGTGCTGTTCTGTCTGAACAACCTGCCCATACGCTTCTCCGCCCTAGATGACGGCTTCTGTGACTCGCTGTAGCTACGAGACCTGCTCGTCAGCGACGGTGTTTGCGATTGCAAATGCGATTGCGGTAGAGTGTGCGTTGTCGCTGTGGCGCCGTGAGTGGCACTGCTGGCGGCGCTCATGGTGACGGAGGTAGCCTGTTGCGGTGTCTGATGTTGAGAGAAAACGGGCGAAAACACTAGTTGTGGCGACTGATCGCTATCCTGGCTCATGCGGCGGGTTCTGTGCTGTGAGTGCTGCTTACTGGGCTGGCAGGGGTTGCAGGGAGACCCAGTAGCGACGGAGTGTAGAGAGAAGCGTGAACCGTTGTAGAAGGTAGAAAGTAAAAAGTGTTGATCTGAGAATGGAGAAAACAAGTCTGCGAATAGTTTGTGATTTCATGGTGTTTCTTTACGTTTTGAGTTTTAAGTTTTCAGTCTTAAGCTTCTTAATTAGTTAGGACAAGTATACAGGGAAGTGAGAGTGGGTGAGGCCGGTGATCATTGCTGCTGGCGGACTCCTGAGACGATGTCGTCCACTCTGAGTAACATACACGCGCTCTCGATGGCGGTCTTGGCACTCTGTTGCTTGATGACTTCTGGTTCCCAGACGCCGTAGGTGTTCATATCTGTAATCTTACCGGCGTCACCATCGATACCCCAAGTGTGCTCACCATTGGCATGCTTTGCTCTAAGTTGTGATAACACTCTGATGGCATTACCACCACAATTTTGGATTAGAGTACGTGGAATCACCTCGAATGCATCCGCAACTGCTTGGTATGGCCATTGTTGGATACCTTCAATCTTCTTTGATTTTTCTGCCAATCCGACAGAGACAGCCATCTCTGTAGCACCTCCACCTGGTGATAGAGATGGTTCAAAGAAGATGTTTCTAGTGACGGCCATTGCATCTTGTAAGTTACGTTCAATCTCATTCAAAATATCCTTTGAAGGGCCTCTAAGTAAAATTGTACATGCCTTAGGATCTGCACATTTGACCATGAACGTGAAGTATTCATCACCAATGAGTTTCACCTCAAATAGGCCACAATGAGTACCGATATCTGATTCTTTCAAATCTTCCACGCGATTAACGATGGTGGCACCAGTAGCACGAGCGATTCTGTTATTATCGGATTTCTTCACACGTCTTAGCGCGGAACAACCACCCTTGAGGAGGTAATGTTGTGCCAAATCGGAGACACCCTTCTCAGTGATGACAAGATCTGGCTTGAGTGCGAGGATGTTCTCACACATGATCTTCACTTGTTCTTCTTCGATTTGTAAGAGTCTATTCCAATCCGATTCGTTAGTAATTTCCACGTTAGTCTGTGATTCTCCCTTCTTGTATTCGAGTGGACAATCGAGCAAGATAATACGTGGGTTCTCGATAGTTCTCTTCATCTTTGGATGGACGACATCTTTGTTGAGTAAAATACCATCTAGAACTGTAGATTCTTCAATATCGCCACCTGGGATCTTTTCCACTTTCACGTATCTCTTCAAATCAATCTCCTTATAGTCACCATCTTGTACGAGAACGTTCTTCACGGCCTTCAGGGAGAGTTTACACATGAGATCTGACCATTGAGAGATATATTTAGTACCAATGGAAGCAGAGATGAGTTTGATAACTTTTGCATCATCCTCTAAATCAATTGGGATGGATACACCATGAATGATTTCCAAAGCGTCTGCCAATGCTTGTTTCAAAGCTTGAATGATCACCACTGGATGAATGTTTTTTTCAATATATGGATAAGTTTGAGCTAAAATTTCACCAGCTAAGATGATAACGGATGTAGTACCATCACCAACTTCTTCATCTTGAGTTCTACTTAATTCAATCATTGATTTAGCAGCAGGATGTGCAACATCGATTTCTCTAAGAATGGCATGACCATCATTAGTGAGTACTATACCACCCATAGGGTCTAATAACATCTTAAGCATTGCCTTAGGACCGAGACATGAACGGATGATATCAGCCACTGCCTTTGCGGCGGTGATGTTTTGCACCTGAGCCTCACGGCCGGACTGTCTTTGCGTGGCAGTGTTAAGAAACACAACTGGAGCTTGCATTGGTAAGTGGTAAGTGGTAGTGTGGTAGTTGCTATGCTAGGAAGGTAGATGTTGGTGTTGACGTTGATGATGAAGGCGTTGGGCGTTGAGTTTTGAGTTGAGTTGAATTGAACATTTGAACATTTGCGTTTTGCGTTTTTTCGTGTGAGGAGGAAATTGAAATTTTTCACTTACAAAGTACAAGACAATGTACGAAGATAGTGACGGCTTCCTACTACGTAATGTTAAGAGAAACGAAAGGACAGGACTGAACTGAACAGGTAAATACACACTAGACACATACAATGACCACCAAGCTGGAAAATATAGAACCATTACTGGAATGGTTTGCACAACCCTCGAACCGATCATTCTTCAATAGAGATGTGCTTGAGGTTAAGAAATCTCCCGTATCTGATGGTGTTGGAGTATTTGCTAGAATGAATAGACACGCTGCCGTTGATGATGAAGAGGAGAACGTTTTATTGAGAGTTCACAAGTCAATGGTATTATCTCCACAGACGTGCACTATCAGTAACTTACTATGCGATTGGATGGACAATGTGGAAGAAATGTTACCATTGAATGACATGTCTGCATTGGTATTAGCATACCTTTTTGAAGTATCATTGGGAGAGAAGAGTCCATGGTATGTATATCTACAGAGTTTTGAAGTTGGAAATGCTATGCCATTATGTTTTCAAGATGAGAAACGGGTATTGAGCGTGTTGAAAGGTAGTGAAGTGGATGTGATGGGAGGTCTCGATAAGAGTGAATTGGAGAGTCATTATGAGGCATGCGTGGAATTTGCACGTTATGTTTGTAAACTCACTGGAATGGAGGTTCCTTCTGAATTGAATGGGGATGATCTTACTGGGTTTGGTAGCGTGTATTCGTGCGTGGCATCTAGAGCTTTTGAAGTGGATGAATATATTCCATTGGCGTTAGTACCTGGTGCGGATTTGTTCAATCACGCCGTTGGAGGAGAAGGTAGTGAACATGTGCATTTTGTGACACTGGGAGATGTGTGTGGAGTATGCGGGAAGACTGAGTGCACTCACAGAGAGGAAGAGGAGGAAGAAGAAGGGGAAGAGGAGATGGACGTGGATGAAGAAGATAATGCAGAAGAAGAAGAAGAAGAAGAAGAAGATGTAGAAGAGCTCACCATGGAGTATGTTGTGCAGATGGAGAAGGAACTTGATGAAGAGAAACAAGCAGAAGAAGATAACGAGAGCGAGAGCGAGAGTGAAGATGAAGATGAAGAGGAGGAGTACGATAACCCTGAGTGGGATCCAAAGGAGATGTACATGGATCCAGACGAGTGTTGCGATATTGTCATTGCCGAGGGAGTACAACTGGTACGTGGTCGTGAGGTGTTCAACACGTACGGAGATCTACCCAACGCGGTACTACTTGCCAAGTACGGGTTTGCCATTGAGGACAATCCCTGCGAGAGCGTGTGTCTTGGCGCAGAGGTGAGCACGTTCCGTAGAGAACACCCAGAACTAGAACCGCGCTGGGAATGGTGGAAGCAGCAGCTGAAAGAAGAAGAGGACAGTGATGAAGAAGAAGAAGATGAAGATGATGAAGAAGAAGAGGAAGAGTCTTGGCTGTTGCAGTGCCGTGTAGAAGCTCCCGGTGTGGCGAGTGCGGCTTTGTGTGCGGTGGCTCGGCTGGCGGCGATGGACGCGTCGGCGTTTGAGGAATTGGAAACCAGAGCGCTGCGCAAGAAGCTCGGGAAAAGTGACGTTGCAGCGAAAAAGCTGGTGGCGCAGTGGGCGGCGCAGCGCGTGGCGCAGTACTCCGCGGAGGGGCGCAGCGGCGCACTGTTGAGAGAGGCTCGCAAGACTAAGGGAAGTGCGGCTCAGCGGAGAGCGGCTCTGGTGGCGGTCGCCGGAGAGAAGGCGCTGCTCGAGAAGGTGGCAAAATAGAGAAATAGAGAAAAGAGGGCAACTTTTACTTCCTCTTGCCGCTTTGGGAAGATAGTTGCCCCTTCTGGTAGCGCGGGACCCACCGGCGGCTCGTGTATAAAAAGGCAGGCAGCTGCCCGTTGCCCGCCCCAATTGATGTCGCGAAAATGCTCAGCTCGACACACGCTATTTGATTCGTGAGACAACCTAACTCAACTCAAGTCATGTCAACTTAACTTAACTTAACTTAACCTAGCCAATGCCTAACACCCCACCCCGTAGACATACCTTTCACTAACATAGCACACGCCATCGCACCACCCACGCACATCAATGCTTGCACACACCCGTCCCGCAGCAACTGCCGCTAGGGCACTCAGAGTCGCATCCGCAGCGGCACGTAGAGCTCAGTCCACTGTCGTCCCCCCTACTCCTCCTCCTAAGGGACCAACTCCAACACCAGCTACACCGGTAAAGCCAGTCGTCGTCACTCCAATTACTGCGCCACCACCACACTTCCAAACAGAACCTGAATTCAAGACAGACTCAGGCTCAGACTCAAATCCTAACTCTGGTAAGAAGTTCTCCCTTGCTGGATTCCTCTTTAAACTCTCCCTCCTCACCGCTGCCGTCTATGGTACAGGTGCAGCGGCTGCACTCATTTATGAACCATTGCAAGAACCTTACATGGAATATCTTCCTGGTGGAGAAACAACTCTCGATAATGTTGACTATGCTTGGAAACACAGACAAGAAATCAAGAATTTCGACTATAAATCTTACATTGAGACTAAATACGCTGAAATGGCATCTTCAGTCAACAAGTCTGCAGAGAAAGCCGGTCTGGATGATTACGTTCACCTATCTCACAAGAAAATCTTACCATCCAACCCTCACATCTCCCAAGAAACGAGAGATAAGATGCAATTGCAATACGACAAGAGAAGAGAGAGAGACGCTGATAAGTACATCGTTCTCTCCAATTCAGACCCAAGTGCAGCAGCATCTGAAGACTCTCAATCGTCTTCGCCACCTCCTCCACCACCACCACCCCCTGCTCCAGCAACACCAGCAAAAGCATCAACGAAAAAAGCTGCTGCAACACCAAAGAAGTCTCCCCCAGCAAAGGCTAGAGTCATTGAACTACCAACAATCACTGTCTCCTCCTCCGATGCTCACGTCAGATCCGTTGTTGACTCCTTAAACGCACTCATTGACCAATTTAATACCTCTAAAATCTCTGGTGAAACCGCGAACATTGTTGACGCCATCAACATCAACCTCGCCAAACTCTCACAAGTTTTTGAATCTCACGACGTTGACGCTCTCGTCAATGAGAAATTGGAATCAATGAAGGATACTTTCGAGAAAGAGAAGACCGCAATTGTGCAACAACTCGCCAATACTGCTGAACAAACTAAACGCTCCCTAGAAGAGAAACACAAACAAATTATTGCTCGTGAAGTGGAGGAATTGAGGAAAACTTTAGAACTCGAATACGAAAACAAGTTGAAGAAGAATGAATTAGAATTGTTGGAATCCATTAATGCATCCATTACCTCTAAAATTGAGTCCGAGAGAGATGGTAAATTGAAAGATTTGAAGGCACTCAGCTCTCGTGTTGAGTCAATTGAAGCTTTTGAGACACAGCTATCAAAGGTAGCTGAGAGTTACACAACTTTTAAGGACATTAGAAAATGTCTCTCCAAGATCAATGCACTTCTCACTACCAACATCTCATCTGAAGTTCGTGGTTCTACATTAGTTGAGGAATTGGCACATTTGCGCGAGTTGACTAAACCACTCGACAATAAGCTCATTAATGCCACTCTTGATGCTCTTCCAACCGAGAAGGAGCTACTTCTCAATGGCGGAGTTCTCACTCAATCACAGATCATTTCCCGTTGGGAATTGCTCGTTCCAGAATTACGTTCAGTGGCTCTATTGCCGGAAAACCCTGGTGTTTTAGGTTTTGTGTCTTCTGCCCTTTTCTCCAAATTGATCTGGTCTAAGCAGGGAGTTCCTGTGAAGACTGGTGACGACTACATCGGTAACGACGTGGAGTCTGTTGTTGCACGTGTCGCTGACTACCTCCACAAGAACAAGTTGGATGACGCCGTTGAAGAGGTGACTGCCTTGAAGGGCGTGCCACGTAAGATCGCCAACGACTGGATCGAAGACACGAGACGCAAGCTGCAGATCCAATTCTTGCTCGACGTGCTCTCCACGGAGGTTAATGTGAGCGCATGAGCCCAGCACTCCCACCATCACTACTTTCACTGCCACCACTACTACCATCTTACTCATCCCCACTCATCTATATCATTCGTGTATTCGTGTATTCGCCGTAGAACCTACAGCTTATTTATTGTCAAGTCAAGTCAAGTTAAATGAAGAGAAGACGGAGAACGCGACTTTCAGTCTTCAGCCAGTTGACTGTTGATTGATGAGTTGACGGTTCACTTTCAGTACTGGGGCAAGCAAGCAGGGGGTTTTACTGCAGACCACACGACACCACACCCAGTACCACCAACACCACCACCACCACAAGCACAGTTATGGAGAAGACCGCAGCGCCACAGGTGTACGGCGCGGATGAGATCAGTGCCGTCGTGCTTGACCCGGGCTCTTACACCACGCAGCTCGGGTATGCAGGATACGATCATCCATCTCTCGTGCTGCCATCATACTATGGCCACAACGCTGCTACTGACAATAAGGTGTTTGACGAGAACTTGCTCTTCTCTAACAGCGTCCCCGATGTGACGGTACGTCGCATTATTGAGAACAATCTAGTTGTCGATTGGGATGGTGCTATGGCACAATACGACTACATGGCACAACATTTAGAGATCAATCCCGCCGAACAGCCGTTATTATTGACAGAGTCTACTATGAACAGTTACAAGAATAAAGTATCTGCTATGGAGATGTTCTTTGAGAGAGAATCTTTCTGTGCTTTCTATGCCGTGAAACAACCAACGGCTATAAGTTTTGCACATGGACGTCCTAATTGTCTCGTTGTTGACATTGGTCACGATTTGACTACGGTGACGCCTATCATTGATGGACTATGTTTGAGGAATCAAGTTAGGGGGACGCGGTATGCTGGAGCGTTTGTGAATGCTCAAATGAAAGCATTATTGGCAAATAAAGGTATACAGTATGTGGCACCATTTCAAGTACGCGATAAGACTGCTACGTATTGGGAAGGTGGTGAATCTAAGCCAATGTTTACGATGAAGGATTCGGTTGCATCTGTTTCATCTTCACTTGTGGACTTTTCATATTTGCGTTCATTAAGGGAAATGAAGGAACTCTTGCTCGAATGTTGCATGGATGATGAAACTACCACCGCGACGACACTGTCTAAAGAGGAGTTGGATGCAGATTCAACGAGATGGTTTGAACTGCCAAATGCACAGAATGTACCATTTACGCTCTATGAGCGTGAGAAGCTCGCTAACTCGCTGTTTAATCCACAGGATACCATCACGGGAAGCGTCGTACAAGGTTGGGAGTCCCCTGAGAGTGGAGACATCATCAAAACGATTGGCACGGAGAAAGATCTCACCAGCAAGGATTATGTGCCGCTCAGAAGGTCGAAGAAGGCCGATGGTGAAGACGGGGAGGATGATGATGCAGTCGCAGCCAAGGACGCTGCAGACTCCACTCCAGCACCTGCAACCATGACAAGTGATACAACAACGGCCGCAGCATCCTCTAACACTGCCAATGACACCAATGGTCCAGCCGGTGTTGTCAAACTCATCCAATCAGTGCTGGACAATTTGGATATTGATCTCAAGCCGCAACTCGCCAACAACATCGTCATCACTGGGGCCACCTCACTCATTCCACGCTTAACGGAACGTATCAACGCGGAATTGGTGCTACTGAATCCGAGCTTGAAGATTAGAATCCACGCCTCTGGTAATACCATTGAAAGGAAACACTCATCTTGGATCGGCGGTTCCATTCTCGCCTCACTCGGTACGTTCCACCAGCTTTGGGTATCTCGTACAGAGTATGAAGAAGTGGGTGCCGATCAGCTCATTGTGAACCGGTTCAGGTGAGGGAGAACATAGTGTTGTGTACCACACATATGTATGTAAAATTGAACTTAAACAAATCGTATATAGATTAGCTAGCACGCACAGTCCTGTTCGTTTGTGCTGGCTACCCGTTGTCGCAAGTCGACGCCCTGCGTCTTCCCCTTGCCACTACCATTACCCCTTGCCTGTTGTTTGTCGATGGGCATGCGCATGGCAACGTCCCTGAAGAGCTCCTGCACGCCGTCACCGGTCTTTGCGCTCACTTCACGAGTCATGATACCGTTATCATCCCCATCGCCATTGCCATCGCCAGCGCGATCTCCCTGTCCCATCTCTACAGCCATTGCGGCCACTTCACTGCGTGTGATGGTCCTTTGATCTTGCATGTCTGCCTTGTTACCAACGAGCACAATGAGCGTGTCTTGGTTTGCCTGTTTCTGCAACTCCCTTATCCAGTACTTTGCCTTATCGAGTGACTCCCTAGACGTTATATCATACACCACCAACGCCGCATGAGCATTGCGGTAATACATCGATGCAAGTGACCGATACCGTTCTTGACCTGCAGTATCCCATATCTCGAACTTCACCACGACGTCCTGGTCATCAAGTGGAACTGATTGTGTTAGAAAAGCGGCGCCAATTGTAGATTCTCTCAGTTCGTCAAAGGACCCCTTCACGAAACGCTGCACGATGGAAGACTTGCCCACGGCACTCTCGCCGAGAAGCACGAGCTTGAACTGGACCTGTCGCATCGCGGTTGCCTTTGCGGTTGCCATCGCTGTTGCTGCCATCACCCAGTTATCGGGGGGCCCACACATTGATTGATTGATTGATTGATTGATTATTGATTGATGTCACTAAGGAACGGCGCCCTCAAAATTTCATTTTTTCTGCACTGAAAATTTTCTGCACCGTACTTCTTTCATGGGTTTCTTGCTTCTTGCTTCTTGCTTCTAGTTCTGGTTCTACTCTGTCTCTGTCTCTTTCTACACATCGCCACTAACAACAAACTCCAACTATGGCTGCTAGAGCGCAATTCGAAAACTCCAACGAGGTCGGTGTCTTCTCCAAACTCACCAACTCCTACTCTCTCGTCGCCGTCGGTGGTTCTGAAAACTTCTACTCCGCCTTCGAAGCAGAATTAGGAGATGTCATCCCAATCATCCACACAACCATTGCAGGTACCAGAATAGTGGGACGTATGACTGCAGGTAACAGAAGAGGTCTTCTCGTTCCAACGCAAACGACCGATCAAGAATTACTTCATTTGAGAAACTCCATCCCAGATAGTGTCAAGATTCAAAGAGTTGAAGAGAGATTATCAGCTCTCGGTAATGTCATATGTTGTAACGATTACGTTGCCCTCGTTCACCCAGATATCGAAAGAGAGACTGAAGAGATCATTGCAGACGTTCTCGGTGTCGAGGTGTTCAAACAAACCATTGCAGGTAACGTGTTGGTGGGTTCTTACTGTTCTTTATCCAACCAAGGTGGTCTCGTGCACCCACAAACGCCAATCCAAGATCAAGAGGAATTATCTTCCCTCTTACAAGTGCCCATCGTCGCAGGTACCGTCAACAGAGGTTCTCACGTTGTTGGTGCAGGTATGGTGGTCAATGATTGGCTCGCTGTCGCCGGTTTGGACACCACTGCTCCTGAATTGTCCGTCATTGAAAGTATTTTCAGACTCCAGGACAACCAACCGGATGCTATTGGCTCCAACTTGAGAGACACTCTTATCGAGACCTACTCTTAGTTCTCCCCTAACTGTCTCCCTCCTGTGTACTGTATACTTCCCCTGCCTCCTATTCTAAACAAGACCGTACTGTTATAGAGTAGAGATCTACTGTATTAGTGTCTTAGCATCACGTGACCCAGTGTCACGTGACCCGCAGCTGGTGAAACATTTGCTTTCGCTCCAAAACGTTTGCTGTCCGGCCAATCCGTTTCTATTCAAAACGTCACGACACGACACTGCACGACACGGTACAGCGTAACACAGAAGGCACCACCCACTGTCAACACAGCCTTTACAGCTAGATACACAACAATGGACTTTGTTGGGTAAGTGTGCATTCTAATACTCGAGAGATGCGACTCATCCATCCATCCATCCACCATACACTGAATTAGTACTAACATCACCACTACAGACTGGCCAACTTCGACACAAGGGCAGCGGCCTGGAAAAGGCTAGCCAGGCTCTGTGCTAAGAAGGCAAATGCCGCAGTAGGCTCGGAAGACGAAGATGAACTCTCGGTGTCTTTCAAGAACATGCTTACCAAGCTGAAACTTTACAATGCCTCTGCGAAGGTTGTATCGTCCAAATCCATCAACATTGTATTACTCAATTCCGAATTACAAGTGCTCTTTGCGCTATGTGACAGCTGTCATCATTTCAAGAATGAAGCATACGCCGACGTTCTCTACCCGTTGATGAACAAGTATTTCATTACAGCGGCAAACTGCACGTTCAAATCTCTTTCTCTTTTCAAACTTGATGACCTCACACCATGGACCAAACTCACTAATAAGATCACTAAAGCTCTCATCGATTTGAGTATCAACTTCCCCAAATTCAAAGACCTACTCTGTGTGAACTTTGCAGACTATCTCAGTTCGTTGGATACATCCTGCCTTTATCATCAATTTTCCATAGTCGGTTTCATTCAGGCAATCACCGCTGAGCCTATCATCATCACGGAAAACGTCTACGATTTACTCATGTCTTCATTGAACGAGAGCTTCTTTGATAGAATCGAGGAGACACTCTCACTTGTATCCATACAAGAAGACATTGACTTCATTTACGTATTCCAGGACTTAGGCCTTGAGTATTCGTCTCTCTATTTCATCGATCTTGTTCAGAAATTGCATATTGAATACCTCAAATTTATCGTTCATGCCACCAAACAAGAATCATTGCTTGATCATCTCTTGGCGACAGAATCCATCTCATATGCAATTCTTGACAAAAACTCTAACATGCTGAACAGAATTCTACAATTTCAATACAAAATCGAGGATTACATCTCTAATTCAAGTGATAGAATCGTCAATTCGACTCTTTATCGCCGTAAAACTTCATTGGCAACCCGTGCTTACGCTTTGGAGATTTACAGTTTGAACAATAAAATCTCCAATTTACCCTTCAATTTTGTCAATGCTAAAGTCTCTACTTACTTGTCTGAATTTATGGTCTCCATAGAGGATGGATCCACCACAGCATTGGAAATGATAAGCTCTAACATTTTACTTAACGTCTTTGGTACAGCTGCCATCATATCTGAAGATAATCAATTGTCAGGCTTGAATATCGCTAAACATTTTCCAATCATTGTTCAGACTATAGTCATGCCTAAAGAATTCGTCAAGAAATTGGCAATTGCAGTTAAGTATTGTCTGAAGAGCTTGTCCAAGGATGACATGATTTCTCTCATTTACACTCTGATCAATATGATTGAACCTGATGTCAACTTCAACACCCAAAACATGAAGTCTCATAACATGAACGCATCCATCAATGAGTCAATGATGGTGGAGAGAAATGATTTAGTGGCACAAAATTTTATCACCTCAGTGATTGAGATTTCGAAATCTTCAGATGATGAATCCATCTTGACATTGGTGACTACCCTGCTCTATCAGAAGATTAGTTCTCATCCTAATGAGCTCAATGCGATCTTGTTAGACGGTCTTACAGAGCTCGTGGATAGCATGAATAAAAAGGATTTTGCTTCACTATTGAAGTATTATTACGACGTCTCTGAGGCATCACTCAGAGATCGTACAAGCTACAATTTGAATATAGAGACATGGAATAAGTTTTCGCAGGCAATGTCAAAATCTGCCAATGATGAACTCTATAACGTTTACCTCAATGGTCTTCTTTTCCAAATTGTCTCAAAGGGTGATATCGATGACCTTGAACATCATAGATCGAATCAAGTCGTTACAGAATCCGCTAGAGAAATTATGTTGTTCTTGAAACCATTGGCAAACCTCTTGCCAGATATTAGTGAGTCACCTAGAATCCCAACTGACAAGGAAACTATCAGAAGATTCCAAGATGCTTGGTTTAATTTGACCATTCACGGGTTTGCATACAATTCTCCATTATATCATGAATGTTTACCGCAATTGTTGAGAATTGCACATAGTACTCCTCCCTTAGCATCTGAGGCGACATGGAATAGAAGTGAAACTTCCATTGAAATGAATACCATTTTGAGACGTGGAACTTCAAAGACTTCGGAGAAATTGCATAAAGAAGTTTTGAGAAATATAATCTCCTTAAAAAGTGGTTCTATTGATCCAAGTTCAGATAATCAGTTATCAAGACCCGGATTGATGTTCTTATCTTCCACTTTAATGGTGGAGATGCTCAGAGTGCAAACTGGTGACTCTTCCAAAGTTTTAGAGACAATGTCGGACCCATCTGTTGTCATCGCTAAATTGCATACTCACGTGGCTGCAATTGCAGGATATTGTACCACCCATTATGCAACATCCATTGTTAATGAAAAATCTTTCATCACCATGGAGAAAATTACAACTAGACTCAAAGAAGTGCTTATTGCATGCTGCCATCGTAATGCCGATTTGCAACATTGCGCTTTCAGATGTGCTGATATTATCATCTCCAAAATTCCATCAGTGCTTTGTTACAAGTCTAGTTTATTTGCATTGTTGGACATTTTGGCATTGTTGTTCCAAAGTCTCATTGATGCAGACACTAACGAATATGAACCAATGACTGTTTTCAAATCAAGAGTTACAGATATCAATTTGCAACTATCAGATTCTTACAAATGGAGACAAAATACTCTTGATCAATTCACCAATAATGCCACTAAATGGGTACTCTCTGCATTGAGATTGTGTGATGGCGATATGAAGGCAGTACTTAGAGCATACGTTATGAAGGCTGATGCTTCTCATAGAACGATCAATTATGGAGTTTCTTTTGCATTGGATATGGCAAGCAGAATCTTATCTAATGATCGTGAATTTTTCCAACTCCAGGGATCTCAAGGTAAGAAGTTGAACTCCACAGCTGGATTTTTGTCCCAAACTCCATGGAAATCAGACAAAAAATTACTTGATATCGGGTTTGCAGACGTTGATGGATTACTCATGAAGCTCGATGATAAGATTTCTCGCTTCTCTGATAAAGTGATAAAGTCAAGAGGCTCTCATAAGGTTATCACCCATCATGAATTCTCAGACTTGATGGAAGATCTCTCAAGAGTAATTTTCGCTTTACCTGATAGATCTGCAATTTACATCAAGCACATTGTCGATTTGCCATTCTTACTGTTTGATTCTTATACCATGGAACATGCAATTTCAGATTGGCTGAACATTATGCACTCTCAGCCAAAATATGCTTCTTTGATCCTTTCTTACATTCTCGAAAACTTTGAGAAGACTGTCATAGAAGGTAAGGGGCTTTATTCTAGAGCTCATGACATTTCTGCACCTCAATTCAACCCCATGGAATATTTACCAACCAACAAGGTAGTTGTGAATCACAACTCTAAGATCTCATCTTCAGCCTTTAAGAGCCATTTGTTATTGATTCGATTCTTATCTGCTCATTTCCAAGCCACTCTGTTTCAAAATGACACCATTTTGAGAATGTTTACGCACACAGCTCTTATTGCCATAGACGGTCTCAAGGCTGCAAGTTTACACCCATTTGCAAGGATGATCCGGTTTGAGCTGATCAACTTTGGTTGTGATTTATTGAGACATCATATTTTGATAAACTCTCCTTTGAAGGATACAATGATCCATGTATTACTTGATGGTGCACTTTCATGGTTCACTCAGAGTGTTTCAGTTCCATTTGGAAACAATAAGCTTAAATTCAAAGCCGATTATGAGATTTTGAACCTCGTTGCATTGTATCTATCTACCGTACAGTTCAAGAACATTGAATTTGAAAAGAGAAAGGTCATTCTTTTGTTATTCATCGATGATGAGCTCAATATTCTTTTCTCCTGGATCCACCCCTTGAGAAATACCCCTGAGAATGCAAATGCATACTGTCGGTACAAATTTGATGAAAAGGTTTTGAAGGATGCTTACGCAATCGATGGGAGACTCGCAGTGAATCTTGTTCAAAGATATGAAAAGAATGGTGAAATTTCAAATTCTATCACAAAACAACTACGCCAACTTATCATCAACAACCCATTTAAAGTAGCAACTATCCCGTCAGCGGTTAAATACATAAGTGATGCGGACGTACCTGCAATTGTTGCGTGGGCGTCTGCTGCACCAGTGGATGCAATCAACAAATTCTTACCACCGCATAACAGAAATGCCTTGATGATTCAATATGCAATGAGATCCATTGAGAGTTTCGATGTACACCTTACGTTTTTCTATGTCCCACAAATTGTTCAGACTATGAGACATGATGATTTAGGATACATCAGAAGATTCATTCTCGAGACTGCTAGCGTTTCTCAATTATTTGCCCATCAAATCATTTGGAATATGGCTGCAAACTCCTTCAAGGATGAAGAATCTACCATTCCCGACTCCATTAAACCATTATTAGATGAAATCAGAGAGACAATGATTACGAGCTTCTCTGATTATGACAGAGCTTACTTTGAGAAGGAATTCTCATTCTTTGGTGAAGTCACCGGTATCTCTGGTAAATTGAAGCCATTCATAAAGAAGTCCAAGCCTGAGAAGAAGGCAAAAATTGATGAAGAGATGGCCAAAATTAAGGTTGAAGAAGGCGTCTATTTGCCAAGTAATCCAGACGGAACTGTTGTCGATATTGATAGGAAATCGGGTAAACCGTTACAATCTCATGCAAAGGCACCATTCATGGCCACATTTCTCATCAAGAGAAAGAGGGAAATATTGGAGATTGATGAATCTGCTGACCTTAATAAGCTAGATAATGTTGAGGAGGACATTGCGGAGCCTGAACAGGATGAAACCAATGATGATACGAGCTATGAGATTGTCAAGACCAGCGCCATCTTTAAGGTTGGTGACGATTGTCGTCAAGACGTTCTTGCATTGCAATTGATTTCCATGTTTAGAACCATCTGGATGACATCTGGCGTCGATGTCTACGTGTTCCCATACAGAGTTACAGCGACTGCACCTGGTTGTGGTATTATCGATGTTTTACCACGCTCAATATCGAGAGATATGCTTGGTAGAGAAGCCGTCAATGGACTTTACGAATATTTCATTTCCCAATTTGGACCTGAAACATCACCAGAGTTTCAACGTGCCAGAATCAACTTTGTCAAATCTCTTGCAGCATATTCCATCATCACCTACTTACTGGCAATTAAGGATAGACACAATGGTAACATTATGTACGATCAGGATGGTCACATTCTACACATTGATTTCGGATTTTGTTTTGATATTGTTCCAGGTGGTGTCAAGTTTGAACAATCTCCATTTAAATTGACTAGAGAGATGGTTCGCGTTATGGGTGGTAGTGTCAACACACAAGCATACAAGTGGTTTGAAGAATTATGTGTGAAGTGCTTTTTGGCATGTAGATTACACATGGATTCTTTGATTGGTATGGTCACACCAATGTTAGAGAGCGGATTGCCTTGTTTCAAGCCTGCCACGATGAAGCATTTGACCCAGAGATTCGTTCCACACAAATCCGATAAGGAAGCTGCAATTTATATCAAAGGGTTGGTGAAGAAATCCTTTGAGAGCTTTGCCACAAAGGGCTATGATGAGTTCCAAAGACTTACAAATGGTATCCCATATTGATTGATCACTGGTAGATTTGAAAAAAAAACCTAGGTATTATGTAGAGTTAGAAGAAAATAGACAGTAAATACACAAAATAAAAACAGTACGTATTATGGAAAATTGGTAAGAACTAGACCATTCTTCCCTCACCGGAGAGCAGAGAAACGACTGGTTGGAACTCGTCCTCAGATAGAATGTTCTCTGAGGTTTCTTCCGTGTGATCCTTGATCTTAAAGAAGATGAGTGGGGTAGCAAGGAGTAATGAACCTTGGATCAATCCCCAAGAACTTGCAAACATGTTCATGAAAGGTGCCTTAAGGGCATCACATCTCCAAGCAACAGCAGCACCGGCGGATTGGATACCCTTGTAGTAACCTGCATAATATGCAGTCTTTTCACTATCATTCGATAGAGCACCCATGATCCATAGACAATAACTTTGGAACATTGCATCGAACATACCGTAAAAGATGTAAAGGAACATTGGACCAATGTAGGCACGGTCTTTGAAGTCCATTGGAGTGAGCTTGAAAGTACCATCTGCGTTAGCAGTGACATCTGATCTGGTGAATTGCTTTTGGAAAGCGTAACCACCACCCCATATTGCGAAACCAACGACAAAGAGGAAAACCCAGCCAATCTTTGCACGTAGACTTCTTCTAAACCATTTCAAGTCTAGCATATTACCAATGATGGCAGCACCGATCATTTGGAAAAACCAATATAGCAAGGAGTTGAGAGACCTAGTTCTAATGTTGAAACGACCAGCGTTGAATTCATTGAATTGATATGTGTAGAACCAATTTGAAGAGAAAAACATTGGGAAAAGGAAGAGAATTTGAGGTTCTTTAATCAATAGTTTGAAACATCCTAAGATTTCATCCTTCCAATCTGGGTATTTCTTGTCTGCAATCCTGGTACCGTCCTCTCTCCAAACTTTTTCCTTTGGTAACATAAAAAAGGCAATGACGGAACCGCAACCCATGAGGACCATGAATGCAATGTAGGTACCATCTTTAACACCTGCAGCCGTTGAGTGCATATTGTTTGCCAATGGAATGATTGCACCAATGACTGCACCAAAGTTGAATATAATCCAGAAAATCATAATTGCTGTACCTTTCCTATCCTCTGTTGGATAAGACATGATAATGGAACCTTGAGCAGCCCATAAACAAGATGCACAGAATCCCAAATAAGCACCTGCAAAGATGACAAACCCTTCATTTTGATTGTGGTTATAACTTAATAAAGAACCGGCATAGATGAGGTAACCAGTACCACCAAGCATGAGACAGTATCTTGAACCAATGATATTACAGATAGTACCCGAGAAGAAACCGATACCTGCAAAAGTACAATATAAGGCAACATTGGAATTATCTTGAGTTTGAACACCCTTTGGACCACTGATGGATGCACCAATACCAGTTAGGGCATTATACATACCCGGAGTCATGAAAACGACAAATCCAAGCATGACAATTTGAATCATTGAATTCGAGTATGGGGGAAGGAATGATACTAATTTCTTATCGTAGAAATGAACGGTAGTGTCTCCCTTCTCTGTAATGGAGTCGACATGGTGTTCGTAAGCGTTCTTAGAGTTTGTCTCCGAGTCGGAGTGGTTCTGGATGGATGAACCATCAGTTGGAACCGCGTTGACATCCATCATTTCTCCTTTCTTCTCTTCCATAGACATATTGTCTGTAGTTGAGGTTTGTATTGTATATAGTTTTATAGTAGCCGATAAGCAATCTGATATGGATATGATAATCTGGGACGGAAACGGAAACGCAGACAATGTCGGGGTAGGGCCCCATTATATAGCTGCGCAGCACACTAGCCAACTCACACGATCGTTCACAAGAGCAACACCGCTTCTATCTTGCCACTGCACCCCTCCCTCTTCTTCGCTGTTGCATCGTGCATCCGTGCTTCATGTGCAGTGGAGTGCTGTTACCACCGCCAATTCGGGGCCCCCCCGCCAGCTGCCCCAGATTGTTTGACGTGATCGCGCAGAATGGTAGCGGCTGATAGTGCGACACAGCAGTGCAACACACACGACACGACAGATACGTAAGACAGGGGATATTGCAGATTGCTGATACACACAGCTACAGTTTGATACAGCTAGCTAAGATACATTGTAGCTAGACGTCGCCCTTTTCGTTAGAGTCTGCAGTGGCAACGGTAACAGTAACGACATCGTCTGGCAGCGGAAGTTCCACGGCGTAGCTGGCAAAGCGTCTAGTAGGAACCTTGTTGTGGAACATGATGTCGAGCTCTTCAAAGCTGCGGTCTGCCGTCTCTGGTAATCTGAAGTACGCCCACACGACAAACACAGACGAGAATGCGGCGAAGATGAATCCAGTCTTTCCTCTGAGGTTTCCGTTGTCTGGGTTCATCATGTATGGTACTGCCACGGTAGCGGCAATGAAGACAATGGCCTGTGCAGCAGTTGCAAAGGCTATGGTCTTACTTCTCAACTTGGTAGATGGGACTTCTCCATTGAGCACAAAACATAACGGACCGGCCGTTAATTGGTATGCAAATGACCAAATTAATGTCAATGCAGCTTGCGTATTGGCAAGTGCTGGCCTAGAGGTGTAATCTTCAGGAATGTCCAAGAAGCCAATAATGAATAGCAAGAGCGTGGTAAATCCTAGTCCATAAATGTACAATGGTCTTCTGCCAATATACGAGAGAGCAACACCAGTGAAACATGTGGCAGCAAATCCAATAGCGGTAGATCCCAATGAGAGGTCAAACGCTCTGCTAGCCTCGAACCCTGCAATTTCAAAGAAATAGGTACTATAATTCATAGCAAATGGAACACCACAGAGAACTTGAACAATATACACAACTGAACAGATCTCAGTTCTTCTCAAATTGGAACCTTTGAAAATGTCCGCATATGATGTCGTCTGTTCCATCTCTTGCTCTAGCTTATCTGTTTCAATGACCAAGTGTAATCTCTCCTCAATGATATCATCGGAGACGGATTTATTAGCAATTTGTCGGATGGCCTGTCTAGCTTCATTGATTCTATCGTGACGGACTAACCAGTATGGTGATTCAGGGGCAAATGGTAACATCACCAAGATAAGGACAGGCCAAACCCATTGAATGGCAAATGGTACCTTGTAAGCCCATTCTGTTTCATTAGTGGAAAATCCAGTAGCAACACCATTAGCGACAAACTGGCCAATGACAAAACTCAAATTGGTCATAGCTGTCAAAATACCTCTTAATTTAATCTGTGCCACTTCCGATGCATATAATGGACCAATAAGCACAAGACACCCCCAAAAAATTCCACATAAGATTTCTCCTGCAGTCAAAACTGCAAGTGAAGGTGCAAAGAATTGCATGAAAATGAGTGCAATGACACCAAGATTGACAACGGTGTAAGTGATCTTTCTACCAAACCATTCCAAAGGCCACGCAACGCATAAAGTACCAATGACTTGTCCAATTGGAGACCCCATACCAAGAGCGGTCTGCCATGGTGCAGAAATCTGATAAGATCCATCACTAGCTAAAGAACCAAACCGTTTCTGAAACGCTGGTAATGCATAGAATGAGGCAATGATCTGACCGTCATAGCCCGCCATGACGACACCGAGGCAGAACACTGCACACCAAAATATTTCTTTTGGATAGAGTCTGCATGCCTCTAAAACGCCAATCTCCTTCTCCACAATGGCCAATTTGGTAGAGTCACGGTAAGTGTCCACTAACTCCGCTTCGTTGATTTCTAGTCTTTGTTTCTCAATACTGTCAGCGGACATGTTGTGCCTGTAGTATACTGATGAATTTCTTTTGTTGAACTTGGTTTGTATTTTCTTATCACTATTAGCTTGTAGAGTTCGGTGTTAATTGAGACGGCTTTATTCATGTGGCACTGCAAACCGTTTTATACAGTTGCACTGCAGAACTACACAGCTTATCACAGCTTGCACTATCTAAGCAATGTGGGGAAACAAGAACCCCACGGGAAGGAGCGCCAGAAGTGGTACACAAACCTCTGTTGTAACATTACCCAATCCACCCCAGCAGTTGCACCGTCTCGTGCAACTTTAACTTTAGCTGCTCTGGCGACCCTTATTTCTTCGAGTCTGCTAACTTAGTAATTTATCACCCGGAAACTGATAAGCAATTGTCCAGCCTCCAGCCGCCCGATAAGCTGCAAATTCCAGCCGCGTTCAACGATGGAGGGTTTCCGACGGGAGAAGGACAAGGACATGGACAAGGACATGGAAATGGAAATGGAGCAGCTGGTTGGGCCGGGACTTCCTTTGCCGGCAACTATACTAGATCGATGTTGCAACAGCGCGTTAAGAAACAAGATAGTACGATTGATAGGTTCTGCGAGCGAGTGATGTTTGTTAAAGATACAACGAGTAAGTAATTAGTACAATCTGATCTTCCAACCCTTGGAGTTGCAGAGGAGGGCAAATCCTACAAGCGCTGTGTCAAATGCGACTGTCAACAGCGTCTGTGTGAGCACCCGTGGTAAATGCTTGGAGAGAAACGACTCTATACGCGTCCAAATGGATTTACCGCCAACCGCAGGCTTATATTTCAATCCTAGTAAGGTGATCTCTCCGAGAAAGTATACTTCCAATGAATGTCTTCCGACAACGGCTAGTACGTGAGAGACAACATTTGGAAGGTAGGGCATGGACACTTTCAGTAATAGATATTTCAAAATGGTCACACCATTTGTAGCCAACACGAAAGCTGGACTCCACAGTGGTTTAGACATTGGGAAGTAATTTGGTAATATTTTACTAATCAAGTACCCAGCGCTGAAGAATCCGGAACCTATTAGTAACGTTTGCCAATTGGTGAATGCAACGTTATTGGAGAACCATGCGCCAGACCATATGGAAACTGCCGTCATCAATGCACCCAGTAAACCTTCAGGATCAAAGTGTTCGTGATACGTACGTCCTTTGAAGAATGGGGAATCTATTTTCTGTTGTGCTGTATGTTTCTGCTCTTGAAATGGTCTCCACTTATCTGTTGCTAGTACGATGGAGATCAAGTACCACAGAGTGGTCAGTGCAATAGGGTATTCGATACTATTTCTCCATTCAACGGGTACCACATTGTTCAGAATGATGGAGCTCAAACCATGTCTCTGTAAAACTCCAAGTGGTATGAACGGTGTCCCCTCCATCACACAGGGGATGGCATTGAATGCCATACCTAAACCAATGAGTTGCACGCTCTTCCTCACAGGTACTACTCTTGTAGGGTTAAGCAGCATTCCACTAATGAAAGAAAAACAGGGGAAAATAGTGTCTGCATAATTGAGTCTCATATCTTCATATTCTGCGTGGTCGAAGAACGGGTGGTCGCAAGACTCCGTGTTCTCCATCTCAAGGATATTGAGACCCCTGAAGATATCTATTTCGCTTGATCTTTGCATGGTGTGTGTATGTACCTGGTCAGCCAGCAGTCGGTCTCTTTTTGTGGTCTGTTCTTGTCTCGTGTGAACTGCCTTGTTGTCTTCATTCGTATACTCTTCCCTTCTCGTCTTGTCTCTGTCTCTCTGGCCTGCTTGCCCAGCCTCCATTCTTCATTCTCCATTCTCCAATCGCTCTATCTATGGCGCGAAAGAATCCGGGGAAGATAAGCGAGACAGCGAGACAGCGAGACAGATTGCAACACAAGAAACAAAACAAGGGTCTTGCTTTGGGTAGCTAGTGTGGCTAGTGCTGCGCTAGTGTTACACATGCAGAGTACGACTACGGTCGCCGGTGGTAGTGGTGGTGGTGGTGGTGGTGACACGTCTTTGTTCGGAAAGCAGTAAAGAAAAATAGGGACAGAAATACAAAGAAAAAGAGGGAGAGTAGTTGGAACTTTTGGTAATTCAATTAAGTATTCACATTTCACATCACCATGCTGTCATCAATGTGGAAAGAATAGTTATCTTCAGCTCCAGGGATTGTGTTGAAATCAAATATCTCAATCTCCTTAGTCGGGCGTTGTTGGGGTGGTGCGTGCAATGGTGGCATGGGCATTGGCATTGGCATTGGCATGGACATGGACATGGGTAACTGTGATGACACTGGCGTCTCCGTCTGGGACTGGGTGTATCTATCTTGTGCCGTTTGGTGATTGTAACTTTGTGCGGGCGTGTTTGCGTTTGCGTGGCTGTGATTTGGGTGGTGGTTTTCATCGTGATTGGTATCGTAGTTGTCGTTTTCATGCCGGTGTTGAGATTGCCGGATTTGTTGTTGTTGTTGCTGTTGTTGTTGTTGTTGCTGCTGCTGCTGCTGCTGCTGTTGTTGTTGTTGTTGTTGTTGTTGTTGTTGTTGTTGGTGATACGAGTACTGTAGCATTGCCTCTTCTGGTGATGGGGTATTAGAATAGTGACTGGATGCAGCGGATGATGGGTAATCATTTCTACCCCCACTTCCATTATTGTTATCATATGCGACGTTTTGTTCAATCCCCTGGTTCATGGTACCTTGCCCCACATCAGTGACACTGTAGCAAAGACCATATCCTGGCTTCTCAATGCCATCTTCTCTGATTAAACCGCCAACACAGATATTTCTCAATCTATGTCTCTTGAGTGCATCACTTCTTGGGAACTTCTTACCACATGGACAAACATTAGCAGCTCCTGAATGTCCCTTCATGTGTCTTTTGAGATCGTGATTTCTCACGAATGCCTTCCCACATTCATCGCATACAAACGGTCTATCTGACAAGTGAGTTTGAACGTGTGCTCTCACATTGGATATACGTCCAAACTCTCTATCACAAACACCCTCAATCTCCTTATCATAGAATTTACAGATAAACTTTTTATCGGCAGTTGGTCCAATGAAATATTGATCAAGTGTACCACTTTGCAGCGTAGATGTGATGGTTGGTTTCTTACGACCACCTAATCTATTTGGTCCTTTCAGGTCATCATTGGCATATCGTCTTCTTGGGGACCCACCCAATACAGTATCATGAAGATTCTGCATTTGTAAAGGTCCCCTCTTCTTAGTGGGGGTTTGCATATTGTTGTTAAATATATTGTTTCTGTCATGAATTGGTGTGGCCATCTCCGAGATTGTTTTGTCATTATCGTCAACGATAATGGTGGTATCATTACCAGGAGCCTTGCATTTGGAACCGTTTACTCCATTGTAAAAGAGGAATTTACGTGGTGATCCTGATTTGGGAGTTTGGAATCTCTGCTTCAATGGTGATGATGTGACAACTGAATTGAGAGGAGATGTCGGCACTGGCGTTGGCATGCCCATTTTCTCAGGAGAAGCTGACGCAGAACTAGTAATGAGCTCTTCCGTCTTTAATGTCCCTGAAAGCCGTACTCCTCTCTCATCTGATGACTGTGGCTGCTGTTGTTGTTGGGGTAATGGTTGTTGCTGTGTTTGTGTTTGTTGTTTTTGCTGTGATTGTATTCCTGATTCTAGCTCTGCATATGGTATTGATCGAGATCTCGATTGCGATCGAAGTTGTCGTGAGGCTCTCCCTGCAACAAATGAACCCTTTGGTGGGGATGGTGGAAATTTGAAAGATTGTGGATTCCCAGACGGAACATAATAATCAAGTTTGCTCTTTGTATTCTGAGCTGCATCGGCAGCACCGGGTGTGGTGGGATTTGGGACTGTAAATTTATTCGGCGTTCTTGGTACATTTTGTGCATTTCCATTCGAACCGGAATTACTCCTTGACGATTCAAGTGAATCATACATTCTAGTTTTCGGATCATCCAAAATATTGGAAAACATTTGAAGGGTATCAAATTGTATGTCTTCCCTATACCTTGGCTTTTTACCGACAATCTGGATAGGTTCCATGTTACCAATGGAAAGTTGTGTATTATCACCGACTCCTATGAATCCAAAAATTTCAGATCCACTCAATTGTCGTTTATGGCCTCTCTTTTGTGGATGTGAGCTTTGTGTTGGTGTATCAAGATCTTGAACAGGTGCCTCAGAGATACCTAAATCTAGTAATACCTTTTCAAGGTCTGAGTCTTTACCTTCCATATTTAAATTAAGATTTGCATTGAGAAAATCATCATCTATATCATTAACTCCCATATCTTCTTGACAGTCTGTTCTCAAAAAATTATCGATATTGAAACTGCCATTCCCTATGGAGTTACTCATCATCATTGTATTTGCTAATGGAAGATTGAATGGTGCATCATTGTTGAAATTTGGCGCTGGAATAGGATCAAACCCGAGCATGTCTTCCGGTAATGGTAAAGGTTTGTAGGTCACTGATTCGGCTGCTAAACTGGTGGCTAGCTCAATGTTGAAGTTTACATCACTTTCAATTTTGAGTGGGTTCTCCAAAGTTCTCTCGGGAGTGATTCCACGTTTCTCCGTTGAGGAGGAGCGGGTAACGAAGGGATTGGTCGATTGGGTTGGCCAGTTCTCATTCATTTTCCTGAAAGTATGTGTGGGTGTTTGTATGTATGTGTATTCTTTGGTATTTTTTGCCTAGTACTAAATATACTTTTCAGCAGGCTATCTTTATTCTTGAAGGTGGAATATGGTACTTGAAGTCAAGAACTTCTCGAGAAAAAGAGTAGCTAATTGCAAAGGTGTTTGTCAATTATCTGTGAATGTCTAGCTTAACTCTTTTGAGAGCTATAACAAGGATTATGGATGTCGAAAACTGATCTCGAGCGCTTGGCTATGCGATTTTTAGAAAATCCGGTGCCTATTGGTTTGTTAAACTGGCGAAAGGACGAGTGAAGATTGTGGTTGAACGCTGTCGGTAGTTGCTAATTGTGTCTATCTCGAAGGACGTGTTCTCTTGCGTGTCAAACCCCACGACCAGACTCTACGGTCTTCTTCTTTACGCTTGCTCGGTTAGTGGTTACCGGTTCTGCTTTCAGCCCAAAAAGCTGCAAAACGCAAGACCACATCTAGCATTGATCCAGTCTTCTTGTGCAATAATACTTCCTTTTTGGGAAAAAGGTAAATACGGAAAAACACGATTGCGCACGCCTTACGCTTTCCGTTTTCGGCATGTCCTGCTATGGTTAAAGGTTAAAGGTTAAAGGCTGGATATTAAGTGAATGATTAGACGAAGAGGGAAGAGGCCCAATGATGTAATGTCTCGAGGGTGCTGCGGTAACCAATAAAGGCCAAAGTTACGTAGTAAAGAAGAGGGTATTACAATACAGCGCTAATAGCCAATCGCTAGTAGTTTACTACATGTTGGCCATTACTTACCATTACCAACGACCCGGTGAGTTGGAACTCCGAATCTGTCTCAAGGTGATATTCCTTCAACATCACTTCGTTAAGGAAGAATAGTTCTTGAGACCCAAAAAGTGGAACACCATGTGGAGAGTTAGCCACGCCGATGGACATATGTAGCATTGCGGATTTCCAGTCTATGATTCCGCCATCCAATTCACCCACAACGTGCCCAGACCCACAGAGGCCGGCTTCAGCCCGTATATCAGTGATGGAATCCTTGATTTGTCTCAACATCTCATTCCCCGGATGCGTTTCATCAATGCACACCACTAAGAAAAATTTGGTAAAGTCCTGCTTTGCCAATACTTTCACCTTCTTACCCAACGTGACATTGAAAGTCTTTGGGAATCCAATTGCTGCACGTTGCATCTTGCGTAGGAATGATGCGCTCTCTATTCGGTCTTCAAACCTCACAAGTGGCAACAAGCTCACGTGGAAGTCGGAACTGCGTATCCTAGATCCTATGAATCTGTACTCGAGCGGCCACCATGTATCGAGCTCAAGACCTGTCGTGGTGACATCTCTATCTGCGTAGTATGTATCGTAAAGAGCCTTAGAGAGGTCCGCATTGGCATTAGAAGTGAAATGGACATCGTCATTGACATGGGTAAGCATTTCATAAGGTACATCGATTTTGAAGGTGGAGCAAGCAGGGAGGTGGAACTTTAGCCGGAGATGATCGTATTCACCGTTATAAAGCTTATCTCTGTTTTGTGATAGTGTCCTGTTAGCTGTTGACACACATTCTGCAAGTGTTTGGAAATGCGTGTTCGTCGGAGACGGGTCTATTCTTAGTTTGAGGTATGCTGAGGCATAGTTTAAGGACGGTGCTTGCGGTTCTTGTTGAATGAAGTATCGCTGTAAGTACTTTGCCGGGCGATGCATTGCATTTAGCGGTGATGGAGAGAGAGTTGTATGAGGCCAAAGCCAAATTGAGAGGTATGAGGAATGAGGAAGTTGACGTGCGTATTTGATGGTCTGAATTTTCGTGTCATCAGGTACGTGGTCAAAGGTCTACAATCAAATAATGGCGAATCAGCGGGAATTGATATTCAGTGAATTTGAAGAATAAATAAGATATATACGGAATATAGACTACGTTAGGCGTTAGACGTTGCGTGTTAAGAATGCATGGCGAGTGCGAGAGAGAATGAGGGAAAACTTCTTACATCAAGAGCATCTTTCTTGGATCTTCGATCAACTCCTTCACGGTTCTCAAGAATGTGACAGCTTCTCTACCGTCCAACATTCTGTGATCGTATGTGAGTGCGACGTACATCATTGGTCTACTTTCAAGCTTACCGTTGACAACAACTGCTCTCTCCTTGATACCGTGCAAGCCCAAGACAGCAGTTTGTGGCATGTTGATAATTGGAGTACCAAAGAGGGAACCAAAGACACCACCATTGGAGATGGTGAATGTACCACCGGTCATATCTTCGAGGGTTAACTTACCATCTCTAGCCTTGACACCCAAGTTAGCAATTTCATTTTCGATTTCCAAAACGGAGAGAGATTCTGCGTTTCTAACAATTGGAGTGACGAGACCCTTTGGGGTGGCAACGGCAATGGACAGATCCATGTAGTCTCTGAAGACCATGGTATTACCATTTTCAATTGCACCGTTAACAGCAGGGATGTCCTTTGCAGCGAGAGCGGAAGCACGGGAGAATGCACCCATGAAACCCATCTTGACACCAGTCTTCTTGACGAATTCGTCCTTGTAGAGTTTTCTCATTTCCATGAGGGAGGACATGTCGATTTCGTTGAAAGTGGTGAGGGAAGCTGCAGTGTTTTGAGCTTCCTTTAATCTTTCAGCAATTCTCATTCTCATTCTGTTCATCTTGATTCTCTCTTCGGATCTAGAGAAGTTACCGAATGGGTTAATGTTCTCTGGTTGCTTACCGGAGGTGGATTTTGCAGCATCCTTAGATTCTTGCTTCTTTGGAGCGGATTCTTGCTTCTTTGGAGCAGGTTGTTCCTTCTTCTCTTCCTTCTTTGGAGCTGGAGCTGCTTCCTCCTTCTTCTCTTCTTTCTTTTCTTCCTTCTTCTCTTCCTTCTTTGCACCACCAGCTGGAGCTGCACCTGGTTCAATCTTTGCGATTTCCTGACCAACGGTGACTGTATCATCTGGAGAGACTAGTAATTCGGTGATTGTACCAGAGATTGGAGCATTCACTTCCACATCGATCTTATCAGTTTCAATAGTTGCCAAGAGTTCATCTTGGTTAACGAAATCACCAACTTCTTTGTTGAAAGAAGAGAGAGAACCCTCAGTGATGGACTCTGCCATTTCGGGCACCTTAATGACTTGAGGCTCGCACATTCTAGCAGAAGAAGAGAATAGTCTAACAGAGCCAGATGATGCGAATTGGAACTGGAATTGAACGTTATTGAGAGCTGCAACCCTGGTCTTTGAGAGTGCTGGTGCAGCTGCTCTTGCTGCTCTTGCTGCGCTGGCACCAGTGAGCGCGGTTCTTGCGGAGGCCCTGAGGGCTGTTCTTGCTGACGATCTGAGCATTGCTGTGTTGTTGTGTTGTGCTGTTGTGCTGCTGTGCTGTGCTGTCTTGCCACCCTGGCTGCTGTTCCCTTCTCTTCCCTTCTCCTGTTAGCTTGACTCAACTTCATCTCTTCAATTCTCCGCTTTTTCCATTTTCCGTTTTCCGACAGCGGCGCCGACCCGCATTTTTCAAAAACACAAGAGACACGAGTTTCTATACTAAACTTACTGCTACTACTACTGCTATTACGATACTAGCCGTGGACGACGGGCTCAGTGGTGTGGCCGCCTTGCTTGTCGAAGCGTGTAACGAG
>JAMYHI010000098.1:0-58146 GCA_025531525.1 Pichia sp. P7020A | reverse complement strand
TCATCGTTGTTCGTCTTAGTGCGGATGCATGTGTGATACTGTAGGTTTTGCACAATTCTGTCAAACTTCATACGCTTCGAGTTTTGACCTAACCAACTGGTGAAATTAATTCTGTTGGTGATTTGACCCTGTATCTTCGAAGCTGGATAAAGCGTTGACATAACCGCATGGAAGGGTAAAAGAGACCACTGTTGCTCCCCAGAGCGGATTCTGGAGTTAACTATGTCACTCGCAGAGATCAATTCGGCAGCTTGATCTAACAATTCCAAATGTTTGAGAGAATTGTTCGCCTTTGATGGATTGGTCATTCTGTAGTTTTCGTGCACCATGAGCGGTATGATGTCCATATCATTGAAATAAAGCTGGATTTTCTCATTCACAGAGAGTCTGTTGTTAGAGAGAAATTTACCAATAATATCGAAGGGCTTGAGAGATACTTCCTTCTCCCAAGAAGATTGCATATTGTTCAAGTTTCCATGGTTGAGACTGTTCTGCGTACGCGCGACGGTAGACATGATATTGATGATTTGTCTGATATCATTGTGGGTGATCTGCACGAGTTGATCTACCAGATTCGGATCCAGCTTCAATTTCTCTCTGTGGGCAATTGTCATTAGACGTGACTTCATCTCACGTGCAGTCGGACGTCTCCAAGTCAGGTCAAAACAGCACTTGTCGAGAGTCCTCATCTTCGGTAAGGACTTGTCATTACAGATGAGAATCATTGGAGTTCTCGTAGTACGACAGAATTGTGCAATCTGCGCCACACCACCATTATCACCACTAGACATACCGTCAACTTCATCCATCAAAAGTACAAATCTCTTGTTATTTGCCTCATTGATGGTCTCCCTACCGTCACTGTGCTTGAAAAATCCGGCAACGGAAGTGTTGTCCAAACACACTTTCAAGTTTTCATTCAAAACTTTCTTTGATCTAAAATCACTTGCATTCTTCTCAATGACTTCATATCCAAGCAATTTCGATATGAGAGTGGCAGCAGTGGTTTTACCAATACCAGGAGGACCACTGATCAACACCGCTTTGTAGTCCATAATTGATGATCCCTTCATATCATGTGGTCTGTCGAACCATGTTGCAAGCCATTCTTGCAACATTTCCACGTTACCCTTATTACCACAGATTTGTTTGATGTCTGTGGGAGCGTACCTATCAGTCCACAATTGAGTATCTCTATCGACCGGTGGTTTAGAAGTACCGCCAATAGCAGAAGTGGAAGATGAAGTAGGTTTCTTCTCATTAGCGATTTCTTGCTGGACTTCTCTTTCAATCTCTTTTTCCACTTGCTTCTCCAGTTCTTTCTTTTTCTCCAGTTCTTTTAGCGCCGTTGCACCAGATCCACCATCTGCGGGCATTTTCGTTATCAATGAGATGAATCCATCCTCATCAATGCATTTGATCTTCAAACTTTTGATTTTTTTCACTTTACTAGGACCTGCATCGTGACCAATCACGACAAGTGAAGTCTTACCACTGATACTCTTTGTCACTTTAGCACCATATCTAGATGCAAGTTGTTCACATTGTGTTCTATCAAGTCTAGGAAGTGCACCGGTGAAGACAATGGTTAATCCATTGAGACAATTCTCTCTACCTTCCGGTATATCGGTAATATTCATCTCACCAGCATCTCCATTAGCACCATTATTGGCATTGGCGTTCTGTTTGGCCTTTAGCTGGAAAAAGTTCATCTTCTCTGCATCTGGGAAGAGTTCTAACAATGCAGGATCTGCATCGGGGATGGTCTTTAAAATGTCTTCTGCCGATACACCGCTTACAGACGTCGTTGCAGTTGATTCAACCTTTACTGTTTTCTGTCGTTTAGCTTGATTTGAATTGATAGTGGTACTATCTGCTGTGGCTGTGGCTGGGGCTACTGCTGTCTGTGGAGCCCTTCTCTTTGCCTTGTTGGTGGAGACCGCCTTCTTACCAAAGAAGTCGTCGATGACTGCCATTATGCTGCTGTCGTTGCTGGTTGCTGCTGTTAGTCGTAAAGAAACGGCGGCCAGTACGCGTAACGAACAACGGCTGTCGTAAAACATCATGTGCTCCGTTCCCCGTTCCTCGTTCGCTTTTCGCTCCCTCTTTTTTTTTGCCCTTTCTCCTTTCTCTAATTTCTCCCTCTTTTAGTTTTCGCTCCCTCTTTTAGCTTTCAGTACTGCCAAATTTGAGTTAGCTCTCTCGCGCCGAAAGAATGGAAAATCGACTGAGAACTGGGAACTGGGAAGTCTGAGCTGGAGCATGATCGATGCACAATCGCATGAGACCGGATGGGACCGAGGAGCGGCAGTGGCAGCGACAGCAGCACCAACAGCATCAACAGCGGGTCTGAACAGCACAACGCAACACAACACCACTTACTACAAGACGTGGCAGACAGTACATAGACACAGCAAATACCCACGACGCCCAGCACGGCACACTCATAGCATACGCATACATTGCATAAACTCACAGAAATTGAACCAACAATTCAAATTCAAACGCCGAAACACGGAAAAATAAAACTACTACTTAACGGTGAACATACCCTATCATGCCTTCCAAAGATCTCTCAAATATCGTGCTTAACAACAAGTACCAGCTTAAGAAGCGTGTCGGTTCCGGCTCTTATGGTATCGTCTATTCCGCCGTTCATCTATACACGGGGATATCATACGCTATTAAAATCATCTTGAAGAACAACTCATCCAATACGAACAATAACAAGCAATTACTCGTCGAATTAGAGAAGAGTTTGATCTACCAGTCCCTACTGAATAACGGTTGTCTAAATGCAAGTTTACTGAGTCTAGACTCCATTGAAGATTATGGTACAGACTGTAAATTCTTGAGAGAAATTAGTTTACAATTGAAAGTTCATAAGCATCCCAACATCTTGTCCATATATAAGGTCTATGACTTCCAAAACTGTATCTTTGTTGTCATGGACTATTATCCCAACGGGGACTTATTCACCACCATTGTCGATCAACAACGGTATAAGGATGAACCTTTCCTCATCAAATCGGTTTTCATTCAACTAATAGATGCAATAACGTACTGTCACTCTAAGTCAGTCTTTCATTGCGATTTGAAGCCAGAGAATATCCTTGTTGCAAATAACGGTACCAAACTGATACTTGCAGATTTCGGTCTTGCCCTCCAGGATAAATTCATTAACTCAAACATCTCCTGCGGTTCAAGTTATTACATGTCACCAGAGAGAATTCAGAATTTTAGTCAAGCCTTTAACTCCTTAGAATCTCATTCCATTCATATTGAGCGTCTATTGAATCAAAGTGCGAATGGCGCAAATTCAATCGATGATCCTAACTATCATGCCCATGGAAACGTCAAATTCCCAACAAGTGCTGGTGATGTTTGGTCTTTAGCTGTTATTCTCATCAATCTGGTATCCATCAGAAACCCATGGCTTAAAGCATCTTTACATGATACTACTTTCAAAGCTTTTGTTCAAAATCCGAAAATATTGATGAAAATCTTACCAATTTCAAATGAACTTTTCTTAATTCTCCAGAAATACTTGAACTTGAACCCATGGGAGAGGGGTAACCTTTTCGATTTCCGTTACGATATTCTACACTGTTCGAAGTTGACGGAGACCGGCCCACTTTCTGTTGACTCTACTATCAACTCCATGGACATTATCACCACAGAGTCTCAAATAGCAATCTTGCATACCCCTCCACCGAACACCTATTTCGAGACATGTCCAATGCCAGTTGATCATGTCATGCTTGACAAACTCCGCTCAGGTGAACTCGATAGTTCAAGCCGTGTCGAAGTTGAGAAAGAATATCTACCAAATGTTGCTCGTGAGGGTAGTATGGACGTTCTTAATGGTGGCGTCGATGATCACCGTTTCGATGATCAAGCCAACATCAAGAGATTCAAGAAACCAATACAATGTAATTCCTGTGTGGAATGTGGCTTTGGCTATGATTCAGAATCATGCAGTTCAATTGAGAACAACCCACTTCATACTACCAATACTTACACCAGCTCTTCGGGAGCTTCGTCCACTTCGGGATCTACATGCTCATCTCATGTTGCAGTCAATCATCTAGAGCATCAGGCACATCTCTATCCTGGTCATGTACAGCAACAGCAACAACAACAACAACTTCCAAAGCCAGAACACAAACATGAAAATCTACTCAAGAAATTTTTCAAGTACGGTCCAGGTGGTTACAACCCAAACAACTTCCTTGGAAACTCTTCAGGAGGATCTGGTGCTAACACGAAACCTCGTGGATCTCTCACAGGTAAACATCAACGTCATCATTTGTCTCCATTCAAGAGTCAATCAGAGGCAGACCACCAACAATTGCAACAACAGCAACAGTTACAACAACGTCAACAGTTACAAATGCAACTGCAACTGCTGCAACAACAAAAGGTTCAACAACAGCAACTCCAGCAACAACAGCAACTCCAGCAACAAAAGCAACAACAACAACAGGCACAACAGCAAGCGCATGATATCTATTTGCAGCAACAATTGCAACAACAGCAACTACAGCAGCAATATCAGCAGCAATTGTTGCAACAACAGCAACATGAAGCACGGGAGAATCAACTGCGCCAGCAGCATGAACAGTTGCAACAACAGTACCCTACGACAGCTGTCACTGCATCAAGTCTCCCTGAACATCATCACCATCATCACCATCATCATCACCATCATCATCAAGAGGCCACCGCCCCTATACCTGCATCAACACCAGCTTTGGTTCCAGCTTCGGTTCCAGCCCCAGCCCAGCCGGACTTCACCTCTATTTTCCCAATGCCTGGTATGGGACACAAGCCACAAATTGTTGCCCAAGAGCGCCCACGCAGGAAGTTTGTCACTAAGCGTAGACAGAGAAAGACTTCCACAACTGCCGTCGGCGCCAATGATGAACCAGATGAGAAGAAGAGCACCCCATCGCAAAACTCAAGCACTAATGCCAACAACGGTAGTGCTCAGGAAAATCACTCATCTAATGGCAACAACACCAGCAATGGCAGTGGTGCCACGAATGGCACTGGAACGGGTATCGTTCAAGATGATAGTTTGGGTAGCATCGGTTCTGTTAAGAGTGTTAAGAGTTATCACGAACCTAATCAAATCGAGAATGATGAAGAATCACACCGCTACAACAGTACAGATCACTACAACAACCTCTACCACAGTGCCCCAGGTGTCCCTTCTAGTAGTAACGCAAACACGCAAGCTCAGGTACAGAATGGTGAGAGTCAGGGTGATGTGTCAAAAGTCCAACAATCTTTTAGCACTATGAGCATTCTCGATAACGCTTCTAGCGAGACTATGGAACCTATGGATACTATGGCTACCATGGCTACGTATGGCACTGTCGGCAGCCGGATGGATCAAAGACCGTAGTTAAATTTAGCTACCCCTGTAATCAGTACTTACATAACGATTAATGAAAACGCCATTTAGCTTGCACTGTTCACCATAAATTAAAGTGTGAATTGCGATCTCTTCGTCATTCGCAGTTCCGAATTTCGAGTTTTGAATTCCGAGCTTCGAATTTCGAGGACTTTCCATTTTCCGTTTTCCATTCTCGATTCTCGACATAGTTTCCATTTGCAGAGATCAACAATCAACACTAGCTACGTGGAGACTGGAGACATCGGTGATCTAGTGACGTGTGCTTGGAGAAGGGCACCTCCGCAACACGCGCATTACATTGCACACATCACAATGGACATTACTGGCGAATACAAACCTTCGCTGGCAACTCGTACTAGGCGCATCTATGACAGACTCACTACCAAGGGTAAGGTTTTCTTTGGTTTCATTGCTTTAGTGTTATTATACCTAATCTTCCAACTTTTTGGTGGTAGTGGTAAGAATATTGACTCCAGCTATGATAACAGTAGTGATAGAGACGTCTATGACATGAATGCTAGTGGAAAGAAACTTTCCATTAATGATTTCAACACTATCTCCGACTTACTGAATGCTTCTCCAAAGGCCAACAAGGTTGAACTTACTTATTTGTCCCTTCCACCATATCTCAACTCTGAGAACAAGTTCCCTCATTATAAAAACGGTGGTAACATGCTTTTGTCCAGAAGTGCTGATTTTGTGCGTCTCACCAAAGATGCGCCAAAGCAATCGGGATACCTCTTCTCTCATTTGCCTCTCTCTACTGATGATCTTTCCGCATTTGAGATTGAATTGGAGCTCAAAATCCATGGAAATCAAGAGAAGCAGAGCATGGTTGGTGATGGTATGGCTATCTGGTTGACGACTGATCCGTTAAAGCAAGGTGATGTTTTCGGTATGCAAGGTGATTTCAACGGATTAGGTCTCTTTGTCGATACTTACAAGAACTATAATGGTAAAAAGAATAGGAATGCATTCCCATATTTGAGTATTCAAAGAAATAGAGGTGTGTCTGGCTATTATGATAAATCTACAGATGGCATTAACACTCAAATAGGTGGATGTGCTTTGCACAGACTTTACAACAGTGAGAACCCAAGTAGGTTGAGGTTAACTTACATCCGTCAAGCTAATATATTTGAGGTGGATGTGTCTATCGATGGAGAAAACAATTGGAGAACTTGCTTTAGAAAGGAAAATGCACAACCTGACGATTTCCTCCCTATTGGCAGACCTCTCTATTTAGGTGTTTCTGCAGAAACTGGTGAATTGCATCATAATGTTGATCTTTATAGTATCAATGCAAGAACTTACAGATATCAGGATGGTGGAATTATTAGCGAAATTGATTCATTAGGTGAAGGTTTGACGCTATCTGACACTCAAGGGTATGATTCGGTGGCCGATGAAGATGAAAATAAGAACAATATTGGTGATAATGTTCTCTCAACGCGTAGAAAGAAAAGAAAGACCCTCAGCCGTCTACGGAGACAAGAAAGGAAACTAAAAGAGATGGACAAGATTAAATATGGTTCTGAACATGGTTTTGTCGGATGGTTCTTTGGTCTTGTTTGGAAGTTTATCAAGTTTGTGTTTTACCTCACTTTGGTGTTATTGGCTGCGTATGCCGGTGTCGTTGGGTTCCGTGTATACAAGGAAAAGCAAAGGAAGAAGAGTAGAGGTGGATTGCTATAAAGCGCCCATCTCTGTGCTGTATGTGTTCTTATGAAGAGTAATGTAGAATATAATCTAACGTACAATACGCATCGAAGAAGGTACAAAATCCGGGGTAACTCACGGATTATTCGCTTTCTTCAAAAATAAAAGCGCAATTGAGAAATTGAAACTCAACCGCTGATTTTTCTTCAACATCAAGTTTTTGACCTCATTCAACAGACCCTCCCCACGGCAGCCCACTCATTAACGCTGGCAGTCGTTCTAGCCTCATCACTGACCTAAAAAAAGGCACATACACACACATACACAAACGATGAGAGATATTGTTGTGTTCTCAGGCTCTTCCAATGAACCCCTTGCGAAGCGTATTTGCAAAAACCTCTCCCTTCCACAGGGTAAAGTTCTTCTCAAGAAATTTGCAAATGGTGAAACTTCAGTACAACTTGAGACTTCAGTACGTGAGAAGGATGTCTTTATCATTCAATCTGGTGCAGGAAATGTTAACGATTATCTTATTGAACTATTGCTCATGATTTCAGCATGTAAAATGGCAAGTGCAAAGCGTATCAGCGTTCTCATGCCACTATTCTTCTATTCTAGACAACTTGATATGCCTGCAGTTCGAAATGGAGATTTCCTCAAATCTGCTAATCCAACGACTACATTGAACGATGAAACTGATGATGATGCACTGAAACCTTGGGTTGCTCAGAATGGTACACTCGTTGCCAACTTATTAACATCAGCTGGTGCCAACCACATTTTGACGATGGATTTACATGATTTCCAATACCAGGGATTTTTCGACATCCCCTTTGATAACATGTACTCTAAACAGCTCGTTCAATACTATATCTCCAACTATATCGAAGGTTATAAAGATTGTGTCATTGTTTCTCCAGATGCGGGTGGTGCAAAGCGTGCCGCTGCTATTGCCGATTCCATGTCTCTGTCATTTGCACTCGTTCATAAGGAGAGACGTATGAATACCAATACAGATTTATCAATGCTAGTTGGTGACGTTTCTGATAAGAAATGTGTCATTGTTGATGACTTGGTCGATACAGCAGGTACATTGCTCAAATGTGGTAAATTACTGAAGGAGAAGGGAGCTACTGAAGTTTACGCAATTGTCACACATGGTGTATTCAGTGGTGATGCGATTGAAAAAATTGAGAAATCTGGAGTTTTCACCAAAATCATCACATCTAATACCGTTGATCAGACTAAGAGGCTGGCAAATGATGAAAACAAGGTAAAGAATGACGTTTTGGACGTTTCGAGAATCTTTGCAGAGGCAATTAGAAGAATTAACAATGGTGAGTCCGTTTCCGTCATCTATAACTGTAAAATATGACGTGTAAGTCGATTTAATTCTACCATATTTAATGGTTTCTATTGAGTGTATGTGGTATAGTATAAAAATAAATAGTGATGATATAATAATAATATAGAGAGGAAGTTGAACATGGAACCTGTCCGATTGATGATGATGACTAGTAGACAAGAAATGATGATAAGGTGGTTGTTTTGCAATAGGTTTTGCGTTTTGCGTTAAGCAGCGACAGAGGCTGCATTTTGGCTCAAAATTTTTTGCGCCTGTTCTTCATCCAACTCCTTCTCCTTTTTCACCTCCTCTGGGTGCTCCTCGGAGAATTGTTTGTTCGTGATCAAATGATGAGAATGGTCATCACCCTTGACCAAATTTCCCCTATTTCTATCGGAATCGTAGTTTTCGTAATGGCATGATTTAATCTTATTGTAAAAATTACTCTGAACAACATCATCCATGGTATAACGTTCTGCAGGGTCGATCTTTAGCATGTGATCGATAACGTGTCTTGAAGAAGTTGGTAAGAGTCTCATGAGTCTATCGGGTCCAACCACTTTCTTGTGTCCATTTTTGTCGATGATTTCACCAGGTGGAGAGATGAAGTAGTTAAAGGATAAGTCTGAATTTTTAGGGATTCTCCATGGGAAACGGCGCAACACCATACATGAGAAGATGATTGCCAACGACCACACATCTGCAAGTGCGGGATCATAGTATGGAACGCTGATAACTTCAGGTGCAAGGTATGGGTCACTGCCCAGGATACCCGTTGCCTTAGTATGATCAATGGATTTACCCTTACCTTCATATAATTTCCTATCGAAAATGACAGATGATCCAAAATCGACAATCTTTAAGATACCATTCTTATCAACGACGCAATTATCGAGTTTGAGATCTCTGTGTGCGAGACCTACGGAATGCATGTAACTGACACCTGTGCACATTTGCTTGAAGTAACAGTAAATTTCATATTTGGAGAGTACTCCTGCCATCACCATGGTAAAGAAATCGTAGGGTGCATAATCCATGACAATGATGAACAAATCGTTATCTTGTAAAAGATCGTAAGTGCGGATCAAGTTTTGATGATGTAGAGCAGCGGCGATCTTGAATTCATTTTGTAATTTCACCTCATATGATTTCCAATCTTCACGAGTCATTTGTAATCTCAGTTTCTTCATTGCATAGAGATGGTTATGTTTCTTATCATACAATGGGTACACTGATCCGCCCGCACCCTTTCCGATGACCAAAGCGGTAGATTCCGCCTTCGATTCGGGCACTTGAGGGATATCTTTGCGTAGTTCATCTACGTGTGCATTTGACTTGATGGCATCGTCTAGGTGAGCTTGCGATTCTGCATTCGCAGTATCAGCAGTGTTGGTGGCATTGTCTTCAATGCCATTAGCATTGTCATTGTCATTGTCATTGTCGTTTTCGTTGCCATTTTCGGAGATTTTCAGATTTGTAATGTCGATGTATGAGGAATCCAAATCTGTGTGTTCCAAGAGATTCATAAGATCCACGGATTGATCAGGAATTATACCGTACTTCGAGACGAGTTGCATAAGAGCGTTATAGTCATTGAATTTAGAATGTTGAGGTCTTGTGAGTGCAGAACTTGATTTAGCTTGTGCAGGTGAAGAGACGGAATTGCTTGATGATTGTTTGGCAGAGTGAGAAGGGTAAGCAGGCTTATGCATAGAATGAGATTGTCCATTTGATGATGATGAGTCGCTCCCATTGTTGCTATTGCGTGAACTTGAGTGTTTCAAATGTCTCTTCTCAAAGAATCTGTTAAGCTTGAGATGCGGTAAATGTGCATGTGAGTCTACTGGATGTATAAACGAAGACGAAGAAGAAGAATTCTTCATCAATGGGGCCGAATGGTGTTCATTGTGACCTGGAACATGCAATGCATTGGAAGAAGAGGGAGATCCGATGCTGCCGTGAGAGTCCGAGTGTGGAGATGCCGACGGAGAAGACGATGAGGACGACGATGACTGGAATGCGCTCGTCTTGTTCTTGCGCTTGTCCTTGTCCTTGTCAGACTTGAAGAGCTTGTTAAGAAAACTGCTGGGCATTGTGTGCTATGTGCTTTGTTCTGCGTGCTTTGTTCTGCGTGCTGTGTACGTACGGTACACTATCCACTTCGGACGCAGCCATTCCTCTTCCCCCCATTCATGCCGGCACTTCCCTTCTTTCTCCCTCTCTTTCTCCTTCAGTTAGTGGGCCATCTCCGCGAATTCCTGTCATTCCACAATCCACGCTAATTTCGATTTTTAATTTCAAATTCCCGAAAGCCGAAACCCGAAACGCGGGAGGAACTTATTTCCGCATATTGCCGAACAAGGAAATTTGGAGGCTCAACATTCAGTACTCAGTACTTGAAGACGAGACCCGTCATGGTTTCCTGCTCTTCCAGCTCTTCCAGCTCTAGCTCCCGCTCAACCACGTCCAACACTCGCACAAGGAACCGCTGCTTGTCCCTCGACAAAGCAGTGTTATTCTCAGCGAGCTGGAAGTGACGGGCGCTGACTGCAGAGAGAGCAGCGGCAGCTTCTTTGATGTCATCATCTGCGTCCTCGGCATGTACAAACGCATCAATGCCGCTCTGCACCGCTCGCATTGTGTCGCTGTCTACGGCATACTGTTCTAGGAGTGGTGCTGCCGCCGTCTGTGCTAGTGCTTCGTCTCGCACTGTTGATGCGTATTGTAGCACGCTCTTTAACACGTATCTGTCCAATTCAACGCTTCTATCAATGGTGTCTTGCACTATTTTACTCTTGAACTCATTCGTCACATCACAAGAGAGGAAATGCTTGAAGAAGTCGCTGTTCTTCTCAAATGATACACTATGCATAAATTGTTCGTAAAGAATCTCCACTTGTCGACGATCTTCCACGCCAGAGACTCTTAAGAGAGCAAATAGCTCTTTATTGGACAATTTGAGCTCAGAGTCTCTGAAATCGGCAATTATTGCCCTGTTCATCTTCTCGATCTTCGACTCAACTCTTTGCTCTGTAGACATCATTTTGTTAGCATACATCATCCTCTTGATAAGAAGCTCAACATCTGCCGGCCTCAGAGCCATGCACAGCTTTCCTCGTCGTAACGCCTTCTCGTCTCCAAGAACTCTGCGCAAGTGCTTATTCAACTCCTTATAGTATTTAGCAGCATTCCTACACCAGAATACGTTGTCGTGTAATATCTGCACAAACTTGACCATACTCACTCTCGTGTACGTATTGACGACCCTTTCTTGTGTCACTTTCTCATCAAATCCTCTACTGAGTACACTTTCTCGATATTGTCGTATATCGACATAATCGTTGTGTATTTTGTGTTTGATCAGATGTGCTATGAGATTCTTCACTTTCATACCTTCAGTATCCTCCGCATTGGCGGTAAACCTGGAAATGTAAGAGGAAACAGAGTCTTCCTGACAACTCTCTAGTATTCCAGCATACTGTGGTAACAATAAGGTTGCTTTTCGTTCCACCAAATCTTCTAAACTGGGCAATTGATCGTACCGATCCAACTGTTTCTGAAATTTTCCACACGCTCTTGTGACAAACCCCCAGCCGTCCTTCTCTCCTGCTCTGAGTGAACCTCGCCCCTCTAGTAACAGCGTCCGTATGCGGCCCGCCAGTGCTGCCCTCTTCATTATGAGACTGATGTTATGCGGTGTATACTGTGTTGGCTACTTCTCCGTCCTAGTGTCCTATAACTCGTACTTGTGCACGTGCTTGATAGTGACGTCGATCTCTTAAGTACTTCTCACTTCTAACCAATTTTTTTTTGAACTTCACCCACCCGTCCGCATCCGCTCCAATTCATTCTCCTTTCTTCTTCTATCTTCTATCTTCTATCCACCCCCCAGAGCAACCACTCAACGAAAACAGCGTCTCTTACACTACTCACACACTCCCACACAAGCCTAGATATTCCCAGTTATCTAAGCAAGAATGGCCCCGACCCGTATATCCCCAGCAACCCACTCTCATAATGCCATAGCGAAGCTTTTCTTGGCCCTTTATCCAACATTGTCAAACGCCATCCCCATTGAATTCAACCCCATCAAGAGAGCCATCAATGACACGGTCTCAATTACCAAACACGTACCCCTAACAGAGACGGAATTTTATATCTATTCCGTTACCTCCGCTGTCTTAGTGCTTTTGGGTGGTGTCTTTGCAGGTCTAACCTTAGGTCTTATGGGACAAGATGAGGTGTACCTCAAAGTTATTTCTTCCTCAGGTACGGAATCAGAGAAGAAATGTGCTAAAAAAGTCTTACAATTGTTAAGTCGTGGTAAACATTGGTTATTGGTCACACTACTTCTATCTAACGTCATTACTAATGAAACATTGCCTGTCATCTTAGATAGATTACTAGGTGGTGGCTTTGCAGCTGTCTTCTCCTCCACTGTGGCCATCGTCATTTTCGGTGAAATCATCCCACAAAGTGTATGTGTCAGATACGGTCTCGAGTTAGGTGCTTTTTTTGCTCCATACATGCTCGTACTCATGTACTTCATGTATCCAGTTGCATTCCCTATTGCCAAATTATTAGACTATCTATTAGGTGAAGATCATGGTACATTCTACAGGAAAAATGGTTTGAAGACTTTGGTCAACTTACATCACACTATGGGAACTGAACGATTGAATATCGATGAAGTGACTATCATTTCTTCCGTTTTGGATCTAAAGGCTAAACAAGTCTCTGAAATAATGACGCCCATCGATAAAGTTTACACATTACCATCCAACAAAGTTTTAGATGAAAAAACCGTGGAGGAGATCTTCAATGCCGGCTTTTCTAGAATCCCCATCCATTTCCCCGGTGAACCAACTAACTTTGTCGGTATGTTACTCGTGCGTATCTTAATATCTTATGATCCTGAGGATGAATTGCCCGTATCCTCTTTCCCATTGGCAACATTACCAGAGACAAAATTGGACACTTCTTGTTTGCATATCCTCAATTACTTTCAGGAGGGTAAATCTCACATGGTCGTCGTTAGTGAAACTCCTGGTAAAGACACCGGTGCACGTGGTGTGCTCACTCTCGAAGATGTCATTGAGGAATTGATTGGTGAGGAGATTGTCGATGAGTCAGATGTTTACGTCGACGTGAACAAGAACATCAAGCGTGAGGTTCCAGGACCATTATCCAAGAGAAATGTCACCTCTTATCTTCATAAACTGTACAAGTCTACGGCTAAACGCCCATCTATCGCATCTACAGATAGTAATGGTTCTCATAAGTTATCAGGATTGGCATATATCAAGAAGGATTCATACAATAAATCAAGAAACGGTTCGAGCAATGCCGCTCTGCTGTCAAACATTAAACCTTCAAATCTTGCGGCAGATCCTCTCAAAACGACCAACACTCACATCACCATCAAGAAACAGCCTCTGTTGATATCCCCCAATGCTGCAACATTGAACGGTGTTCAGAGAAATAACCAATTGCAATCTCTATCGCCTGCACTATCTGCATATGAAGATTCTGGTTATGGTGGCACTTCTGAGAATGATGCAGATATTGATGAACAACCGCAAGTGCATTCTTCAGAGGCAGCGGCATTAGTTCAAGGTATCTATGAGAATGCATCGAGACATACCACCAAATGCGATGATCCCGAAGAATGTAAGTTAGGTGCTACCGCATATGAAGCCGGTCAAGGAAAGACCGGCAGCAAGCCTCTGAAAAAGGCAAGACGCTCTTTCTTGGGCAGCGCATATGGAATCCCAGTTCCAAAACTTGATGGAACTAGTGGAGGCCATAACACACCGGACTCGCAGGAATCGAGATCTGGATCAACTGGCGGGATGCTAGTTGAGGATAACATTATTTCATTGAAAGGTGTCAGCAAGACCATTATTCACGATGGTACATGGAAGGACTAGTTTGCAGCTACATGATCTACCCCTTTCATCTTGATTAGTTTCCATTATATACCGTCTTGGGTATTTTGAATTTCATATTTATACATATAGTTAAGCCTACACACTCAGCGAACCCTCTGTGCTTTGACTCATTTCTCCATTGTACAGCATACATCGTAGAACAGCGGAATCAATTTCCAAAATGATGAAGATAATCACTGATCACTCCCCTCTTCCTTTCCCTTTTTTTTTGCTGAGCCTTTAAGCTCCCTCATGCCATCCATTGTACATTCTCATTCTTCTGTGGGTGTTTTTCAAATCTCGTGTGAACGGCACCGAATAACTACTATGGGCCTCATGGACACTTTAGATTCAGATACCGATAACAACGCTAACTTTGAAAAGCTTAAATCTATTGCCTCCATGCAAATTAAGAAACGTAAATATGCAGCATATCGTAAATCACTGGCAACCTTCAAACTCAACCACCCAAAAGCATACAGGAGACATTCTGCAGCAGACGTTTTCAACCTCAAAGTCGATGATATGCACGTTCATCTACTTGAGTTATCACTGTACTTCAACCAAAATAAAATTTTACTTGATGATTACAAAGCTTGGGAGAAGATCATGTTTGATCAATTGCATATACCTATTGAAGATCGTATAAAAGTCAAAAAATACAATAAGGCACCACGAATTGGATATGTTGCTTCCAAACCTAATGCTACTGTCCATGAGAACGAAGTTGAAGAACAAGCCCTTGTAGATCTCTGTGCCGAGAAATTGCCTGATAACCAGTTTCTGGACTTTGTAAATCAATTCCAGTTTAGCAGGGCTCATCGACTAATTCATCCAGATTTTCTAAACGGTGATGCAGTATCGCCCTTGGGGATGGTGAGCTTGCCTAGCGTTGAACCAGATTCAGAAACCAAACCAAGCATGTAGAGTGTGTAGCCTCGAAATATAAAAGCTTCAGTGCAGTATATAGTACTGAACATCATACAGAGATATGAGAGCTAAGAAGATGAAACCACAGAAGTACCATCCTGAAAGCGCACCTTAAACAATCTGTTCGCATTCGTGAACATACCCTCCTTCAAAGAGACAACAATAAACTGAGATCCCTTGAACTTCGTTTTGATCAATTGTCCAATGCTCTGAGTATGTGATAAGTCCAAGGCGGCATCGACTTCATCGAGAATGTACATTGGAGCTGGTCTGAATTGTAAAAGCGACATGATGAGAGCAAGAGCCACCAATGACCGTTGACCTCCAGATAATTCCACCAAAGATTCCTTCCACACAGATCCAAGTTGCACCTTCACCTCGAGACCCTTGGATATATCACCATTATGGTCTACCTTCACGAGCTTGGCATATGAAGCTGGAAGTAATAGTGCAAAGATTTCACCGAAATCTTTAGAGACTTGCTCGTAAGTCTTGTTGAGTTCGGTATCCAAATATTGGTCGAGTTTTTTAATCGTGCTCTGGATTTTTTCCTTGTCTTCTTCAATCTTCCTTATCTTCTTGGCAAGATTTTCATCGAGCGTCCTCAATGTATCGGCCTGCTCTATAATATTTAAATCGGCACCCTTGGATCTCAACCGGAGAATCGCGTTCTCGCACTCTGCTATCTTTTCTTGACATAGATCTAAGTCTGCATTAGGATGTTCAGTGATAATTTTCTGTCTCTGCGTCTCATTATCCACCCAGTCATATATTTGTTTTGCTTCTTTCATCATGAAGTGTGCCTCTTTCTGTTGCTGTCTCAAAAATGCAAGCTTCCCGGAAGTCTTCTCAATCTCAGTTTTGTTGGATGAGATTCTATCTTTCGTGGTCTGTAGATGCTGCGTCAATTCATTGAGCTCCTGTGCAACACCTGCAATTTTCTCCTTTTCTAGTTGGATCTGGTCATTTATCTCATCAAGTAACTGCTGCTTCTCGCTGATGCTATTGTCGGCCTCTTCTACGGATGCCTCTATTAGGGGTATTTCTCTGGAGATTCTCTCGATTTCATCATTCAAAAGTTGAATATCCGCAAGAGAATCTTCATTCCTGACCTTCTCTTCATTAAATTGCAGCCTACGCTTGCTCATTACTTTCTCTCTAGTCCTTAGTTCCGCAGACATCCTTGTGATTTCCTCTTTGAGTTCTCTTATCTTCTTGGATCCATCACTATTAAACTCGCTCATATCTTTGTTGATCTGTTCAATCTCCTTTTTAATGTCAGAAATTCTAATCTCATTTGTCTCGATTGACTTCAAAAGCTCCTGAATCTTCACTTTGTTCTCTTCATAGTTCTTGATATAGTTGGCACTGCTGCTATCGCTTAATTTTCTCGTCAGAAGATCAATCTGGTATTCTTCGCTGACTAGTTTCTGTTGAATATCATTGGATTCTGTAGCAACTTGGTTCATGTTCCGCAAAATTTGGGAGATTTCAGTCAATCTATTTCTGATTCTATCCACTTCGTGTTTTAATTCTTTGTATCTATCAAACTGATTGATGAGTGAACTAGAAACTCTTCTCGACCCACCGGACAATCTACCACTTGGGTCATAGTTATCACCATCAAGTGTGATGGAGCCTGTTCTGATTTTGTCGTTGAACGTCACAAGTTTTGCTGTTTCAGGATCGTCACAAATGAGTTTGTTACCAAAAACGTACTCAACTGCTTTCTGAACTGATCGATCATATTGAATAAGGTTCAAAGCAAGCTCCACTTTATTTGGGGCTTGACGCTTTGCTTCGTTTAAAATGTCAGATCTTACGACGTTTGCAACAATTCTGTTTAGCGGAATAAATGTTATTCTTTTCCTCAATCCACCCTTTTGTAAAAGTAAAGAACCTGTTTTGTCAGAGTCAACCACGACATTGAATAGCCTGAACCCTGCACAAACTTCAAGAGCAGTTGCAGCTCTCTGATTATCTTGCGATAAATCGAAAAGTTCACCAAACAAACCCTTAACCGATCTTGCATCAAAATTCTGTGATGGATTCTGGTATTGGAAGTCAAATCTGGAATCTCTTCTTGTAAAATCCATTAACTGTCTACTTTTAGCGTCAAGCTGCTGGAGCAATGATCTTTCCTCCTCCTTCAAATTATCATACTCCACTCTATCAAATCCACTTTTCTTAAGCTGTTCTTGAATTGCTTCTTTGACTTTACACTTTCTTTTAATCTCAGCTTCAAAATTGGCAAGCTCTTTTTGATGAGCCTGCAATCTCTTAGGCTCCATTTGTTTCTCTAAATGTGCAATTTCATTTCTGGCTTGCTCAATGGCAGTTTTAGTCATAGATAAATTTTTATTTGCTTCTCTCAACTGAGAGGTATATCCTGCATCGGTAGATCCCTTAGAAGATATACCAGTCGATAAAGTAGAATAGAGGTCTTCTCTTTTCTGCAAAAGTTCTTTAAACTTTTTAAGATCTTCCTCTTCGTTCTGAAACTCAGATTGTATCTTTTCAAAACTCTCTTTCTTTTTCTCTATAGACATGTTGGTATGAGCTATTTCTGCTTCTTTGTTTTTGATCGATTGTTTGAGCTCATTGACGGTACTAGCTTTAGATTCTCTGGAAGTCATAGCTCTTGTAATTTCATTAGATATTGCCTGTTCTTTCGCCTCTAGAGCTTTCATATCATCAGAGCTGCTAAGCAAGTTATTGTTCTCTTTTATCTTGTTAATATCACTGGTCAAATTCTCAAATTGTTGCTCGTACTGTGTAGCAGCCTTTTCCAATTTCTGTAGTTTACTTGTTGTTTCTTCTAGCTTTGACCCCGTTTCACTCAAAACTTCCATTCCCATTTGGTATTGATATGCATGTAAGGTCTGACTGTTTATATCTCTTTCACTCACTCGATCTTTATACTCAATGACGACGTCGGTCAATTTACTCAACTCGGCAAGCTTTGGCAGCACTTGTAAGTCTCTGGTTTCCTTAATTGTCTTCAGCTTGGCGTCTTTTTTCTGTATAACCTTCTCGGAAGAATCTCTTTGGGCTTCGTAGGATTTTGTACCTGCAGCTTCTTCGATCAAGTTTAGAATTTGAGTAGGTTTCATGTTGAGCATTTTCGTGATCTTACCTTGCATAATCAAGAAATTGGGGTTGTTAATATTCAATTGAACCGATTGTAACAATGTAGAGACTTCCTTCTGTGTTGCCTTTCTACCGTTAATCAAATATTTAGTACTTGCAGAACTGGGAGAATCAACTGACACTTTTCGTGTAATACTAATTTTGGAATCATTCTTGTAAGCGACAGGAGCCAGATCTTTATCCGAGTTGTCGAAAGTTATAGTCACAGAAGCCTTCGTGACACCTGCTTGTCCTTTCTTATAGATTAAATCCTGTAAGTTGGAAGCTCTCAATGACGTTGTGTTGGTAATACCCAAGACAAAGCATATAGCATCTAAGATATTGGACTTACCAGAACCGTTCAAACCAGTGATGGCGTTGAACTGAGGGTCCCAGTTTGTGATGACAGTTCTAACAGAATAGGACTTAAACCCATCAATAACCAACTCTTCAACCTTCATCTCAAATGGCGAGCGGTGTTTGGCCTTGTATTGCTCGGATGTGCAGCTCTACCGTGTACTAAAGAAATAACCAAGATCAAACAAAGTTGTATTTGCGTGTGTTGTAAACATAAAAACAAAAAACACGGATCTGAGAAAACAACAATCCATCAGCGCTTAAAGAAGCTCTCAACTCACGATCACCAACCACCAACTACAACATGTCTATTTTCATTTTATTGGACCTTTCCATGGGCTATCATCGCGTGTGGTGGGGCCCCTGTGACAGCAAAGAATGCCGTTCCGTGTGGAACTAGAACTGAAGTCAAAGTCTGCCCGAGCGTTGTGGGTTAAGGCCGTAGGTGCATTTCATACAATATCTGACAGCTTCAAAATCGTCATACGACAAGGCACCGATACTGGATATGATGAACATGGGAGGAAATGTTACTCTGAAGTGGTATTCACAACAATGAACAAAACGAAAACAACCGTCTTGAATACTTCATTCAGAACTTGTTTTTTTAAGACGTTTAACATCGATGGTGATATAGAAGAAGGCTCACGCGTCGCAAATTATAGAGATCGAGAGAACACCAATAATTGCGCAAAGATCTATACTATGATTGTCAATAGTCAAGATATGAACATCTTGTTTCGAGATTGTGGTGAGGATGCTATTAGCTGGAGGATATTCATGCTTTCCGGTAGTGAAATTGAACATATGGTCTACTCGAACAAATTGTTTGTTGAATTCGATTCAAAGTCTGAAATGAAGAAGAAGTATTCAATCGTGTACCGACCGGGTATCAATACTTTTGACACAAAGATCCACTACATATATTTGAAGACTTTAGATAACCAGAAACGAGCAGATGAGAAAGAAGCTAACCGAGCCGTCAATGGCTTTAGAGATGAAGATGGCAATGATGAAGAAGAGGATGAAGACTTCTTTGCAGACGACGATTTGGATGATGACCGCGTCCATAGATTTGCTATTGATAGCATCATTTTTAAGAGGTTCCTACAAACGTTTCCTACTTTGCTCGAAGACTTTCGAATAGAGATCAATTCCACCTCAGGAATCATTGGCTTCAAAGGTTACAATAGACAGAGTATTCTCTCCAGGATGGACAACATTGAGAAGAAACCAATGACATTGGGTATACAAATCAAGTTACAAGATATTGTGTATAATAACGTCAAGTCAGAGACCATGGAATGTGAAGATGGACGTGGTGGTAAGAGTAGTAAGGAAAAAGGCAAGCATAACCCAGATAAGAAAATGGAGGTCTCGTTTAGATTAAAGAATTTCAAAACTTTCACACAGATCATCAGTGGTAATTTATCTACTTTCCAAGATGATGATGATGGGGAAAGGAAGAGTATATATGATCGCGCAAGATCGGTATCGCATCTGAGTGATGTGGGGGGATTCGATAATGACGATAACATTTGTGATGTGATGTTTTCTAAACCTGGGTATCCTATCATATTTGAACGCCGCTATTTCAAGGATGGTGATAATGAACTTCTGGAATGCTGCTCCGTCACTTTAACGGAAGTTACAGATGGTGAGTCTGGTAAGATCATGCTAGAGGCAATTACAAATAACCAAACTGTCTCTCATAACGCATTGTTCGATAGATCTTCAGTCAGGACAGCACATATTGAATCGAGATTGGCGAGTGTTGATGTCGACGCCGAGAAGAATATACGCAGGGAGGCTAATTTGGATGTGCATGCTGCAGAGCCACTATTTGTTGCCGAAGACAACGATTATGATGGATTTGAAGAGCGTCATGATCCTAATGACGATAATAATCACGACAGATCCAATGATGAGAACTTTCAATCTGGCCGCATCCTAGGTACAAATCAGAGTGAAGAGAACGAAAGATACCAACTCAGGAAGAGAAGCAGAAGCAGGGATGATGTTGGAGATGGTGCTAAGGTTGATGGTGTATTCGACAGAATGTTTTGGAACAATAGCAAATACCACCAGGCCAAAGTCATTGAGAAGAGTGCTGTGCAAGTAAGCCAAGAAGAAGATGGTAGCCCCGAGGAGAAAGAGGAGGACGAGGGTGATGAGGATGCGTACTTGGGACCCACCCAGCAGGTGACCATTAAGGGCCTCTTTGATTGATCTATACAAGCTGGAAGCTAGAAGCTAATGTTGATGCAGCTTGTGTGCATGCATCGTTCATGTTAAAGCCTTGTCTGCATGTCAGATTACGGGGATTTGATGAAGACGACTTATTCGCGTCGGATTGTTCATTGTTCATGTCAGACAGTTGTTGTTGTAGTATAGCTTATACAAACTGTTTAAAGGATACAAGCTTCAACAATTCTAGCGAAATGTGGCTAACATGAACAATGAACAATCTGAGGCTTCATCAAATCCTGATACAGATTGAACCGAGAACCGGACCGGAAATGGCAAATGGCTATGTGGGCAATGTTTCCGGGCGCTTTCGTTGAGTGCATGCACGCGTAACGCAGAGGTTCCAGTAACTGTGGTGTTCTCTCCTATATCATATGACGCACCGTATAGTATCGTTCCTAAAAGTCTTACATATCGAATCATCCCAGATGAAGAAATAGGCTGTCAATGTCATCATCGGCCATTTTCCCAGCATCGGGGATTCTGCCGAAAAAACTTTACTATGTACTGAAATTTATTACTGTGGGGAATATAGTTAAATAGGTATGGGCAAATAAGAATCATGAGCCTAGTTCGCTGCTGGTGTTGGTACAACAGGTTCTGATTTAGGCTTTCCTGATAAGTAGTTATAGTCAAGATATCTGTAAGCTTGGCCCAATTGTGCCACTTCATTAACCATGTGGCATCCAAGAAGTAAATAGTTCTTTGGGGTGACGGCCATAGAATATCTCATGAAAACTGCAGAATAAACAATCAACGCACCAGTCATTGGTCCTGAGATGGTCTCTTCGGGCTTATTACGCAAGTCAATGATTGCTGCTATTGGGATACCGAAGTTGGAGACAGGGCCCCAGAAATGGGAAGTGAAGACATATTTCAAGGTCTCCTTGTTAAAGATTTTCTGTGAAAGCTTTTGTGTAGCAGCGGAGGAGGCAGGTTGGGACATGGTTTGGATATGTTTCTATTGATGATGCTTGTGCTTGGCTGTTGAACTGTGCTGTGCCGTTCTGTGTTGTGGTGGTTGTTTCCAACTAGAAGTAAGCAAGTTCCCGTCGTTGTAGACCGTAGACTGTACTCAGTGTGCGAGGAGGGGGTAGTGAGAAAATCGGATCGTCGAAAGCCGCACCAACAGTGGAATCCAGCTGTGTAGGCGGTGGCCCATTCATGGACAGGTGGGGTAGAGACAAGACACCAGACACGGCGACAGGGACAGATACGGAGACGGACAGCGCAGCGTTGGCAACAGCATCAGCAACAGCATCTACATCATCACAACAGCAGCCATGTCCTTCTTGCAGGGCGGGTCGGAGTGCGCAGCCGGTGCAAATCCCTTGGCACAACTAGCCAAGCGGCCAGATGTGGACACCTCGTTGCAGAGTAGCATCAGAAATGGCCAGCAGCATGGACAACAAGCAGGGGTGGCGTTTGGTACTCAGAACCACATCAGCCAGCAGAACCAGGCTATGATGAACAAGTTTGCCGATCAATCAAGCACCATGGCAGGACCTGGTGGCGCATTTGAGTTCCAACCAATGGCACACGAGCTTACAAAGATCCAGAATCATCATCATATGCAACACATAAATGCAAATATGAATAACCAAATGGCGTCCCCGTCCCCAGAGATGACATCCATGCTGGACATGCAACAACCTCAGCGCAACTCTAACTGGGCGGCAGATTTTAAGAGTGGAAACTCACAAATGACTCAACAACCAGGATCTTTCAATTCATCCATGCATATGCAAATGAATCACAGGCCAATGCTTGCACAGGGATTGCCATCACAAATGATGATGATGAGAAATTCGTCCATACAGCAGCAACATCAGCAACAACATCAGCAACCGACTAATATGGAGCAACAAATTGACTGGGAAGACTCATTTAAAGAGATTGAGCAACATGTCGGAGACTCCCAATTTGAAGTCAACGCAGAGGAGTCCCTTTTTGACAGTGATCTTAACCCAGTCGTTGACCCAATGTTTAGCGTGACGCCATCTTTCAATGACAAGTATCACGAAGAGTATCACTTTGAGGAAAAGAACGAGTTTCTACATAACCCAAATGCATATGAAATTGGGTGTAAGTTGATGGAAGGCGGTGCCAGGCTCAGCGAGGCTGCATTGGCATTTGAAGCGGCAGTTCAAGAAGACCCTGCACACGTTGATGCCTGGTTAAAGCTTGGTCAAGTACAAATACAGAACGAAAAAGAATTGAGTGGTATAACTGCGCTTGAGAATTGTTTACTCGTTGATAATAGAAACCTCACAGCTCTGATGTCCTTAGCCATCTCTTACGTCAATGAGGGTTATGACAATGCGGCTTTCAAAACGTTTGAAAACTGGATTGAAACAAAATATCCTGATATCGTCTCCAAGGCAAGGAATGAGAACCCTAATGATGTATCTGATGACAGATACTCCTTAAATAAGAGAGTGACCAACTTATTTCTCAAGGCCGCTCAATTGTCACCATCTGGTGTCAATGTTGACGCAGATGTTCAAACTGGTCTTGGTGTTCTATTCTACTCAATGGAGGAATACGATAAAACACTCGATTGTTTCCAGGCTGCAATCAGATGCAATCCAAATGATGCCCTCTCATGGAACAGACTAGGCGCATCATATGCAAATTCTAACAGGCCGGAACAGGCTATCGAAGCTTATTCGAAGGCCCTTCAACTCAATCCGAACTTTGTTCGTGCACGCTACAACTTGGGAGTGTCATTTATAAACATGGGCATGTACAAAGATGCGGTTGAGCATTTACTCACAGGCTTGAGTATGCATGAAGTGGAAAGTGCGGATGGTAGCGGGATGAAAGTGAGCGATAGTGATCAATCCAGTAACCTCATTGAAACACTCAAAAGAGCCTTTCTAGCAATGGATAGGAGAGACCTTCTCGAAAACGTGCGACCTGGTATGAACGTCGCTGAGTTCCGCCGTAACTTCTCTGTATAACATTCACATTCTCACTCTCACCTAATCTATTATCCACCCTAACGTATAGCCAGTTGCCAGTTGCAAGAAGCATGGGCTCAACTTGCATCTTGCGTGTCAAGTTTCCGTAGTGCCTAGAGTATGGCAGTAACCACCCGAATTTTCCTGCGGCAATAGCCATAGCCACCTAAACCGCCAATTTTTGGCTAGAACCGCAAATCGGGTTCCTCAACTCGTATTCGTATCTTAACGTTTTCCGAAATCCAAAATTCGACCGCGATCCGCGATCTCTTGCCTAATTTCAGACCTATATGTTGCAGCCCGCCCGTCATTACCATAAATACAGGCAGCTAGATGAGTTTATTCGAGAAATATATGATACGAGAAGGTCATTGTGAACCGCTGGCCGTCTTAGCACATACTACACTTAGGAAGAATGCAGAGACTGGAGCTCCGTTCGGACGACAGCATCAACAGAGGCGGTGGTGATGGTGATGGCAATGCAAAGAACGCTTCTTCATACCTTGTAAGAGAATCCATGAGTGATAACTACGAAGATGATCCAAACGATACATACTACAAGCCAAAGGCAAAACCACAAGGAAAGAGAAATTTTACAGCCTCTACATTTTTAGGACTACGCGTACCGCATTTCATTGTTGGACTAGCATATGCCCTTAAAAGGAAACGTGTTCTCAAATATGTTATCATAATACCTATGGTTATTCTAATGATTTGTGTCTATATTATCATTTCCCCCTATTTCCACACCAAGAATAATTCCAAAATTGTCATCATACTTGCTGTTAATGATGGTGGAGGGGTTGATAGATGGAAGACTCCTGAGGAGTGGTCAGTTGAAAGATCAAGTATAGCCAACAAGAAAGCATATGCCGAGAAACACGGATACACGCTCACTCTAAAGGATACTTCTCTAAAAAGAAGATACAGTCACGAATGGAGAGAAGGTTGGGAGAAGGCAGATATCCTGAGACAAACAATGCGTGAATATCCAGAGGCTGAATGGTTCTGGTGGTTGGACATGTACACTTTCATCATGGAACCGGAGCTAGATCTTGAATCATATCTTCTCGACAACATTGAACAGAAAGCGTACAGAACCATCAATCACTTAAACGTACTCAACCTCAAAACGGACATTCCTTTTGTCGATACTGCCCACTCTCCGGTCAATTTGATATTGGCACAGGATTGTGGTGGATTCAACCTAGGTTCATTCTTCATTAAACGATCCAATTGGACAGAACTACTCTTAGACTTATGGTGGGATCCGGTATACTACGAACAGATGCATATGATTTGGGAACATAAAGAACAGGATTGTTTAGAGGCATTATATGCCAGCCAACCATGGATACAAAACAGTTTAGCATTCGTTCCCTTAAAGGCAATCAATTCTTTCCCAGAAGGTGCTTGTTGGGAGCAAAAGGATGATAAGAGATTCTTTTACGACGAAAACACTAGAGATTTCGTCGTCAATATGGCTGGTTGTAACTATGGTGATAGATCATGTTGGGGAGAGTACGAACACTTCAAAAAACTCAGAGAAGAACTGCACCGTCCATGGTATAAATCATGGTGATGTACCTATAGACGATCTACATACTGGCTTTATATTAGGTTGTCCCATGTGGAAATCACATTGTAGCTTTCTTTATTCAATATCGCAACACCGCACATGGATACCTCATGTAGTGTAATAAACTCAGGTCTAACTGGCTATACAACCATTACACAATCTACGAAGAGGAAATTTACGTTCATCTATGTTCTAGAAAGGAGGTCTTCCCTACTTGGTAGAGATTTTGTATAGTTCGTCATATAAGGTACCCTACCTTATTACAGGTAGTAGATCCTTTGACTTGAACTTAGAGCTGACATAGCGAGCTCGCCAGACTCGCTACATTTGAGCCCTCGAAAAAACACGCAATGTGCTCGCTATGTGCTCGCTTAATGTAATAAAATAAATAAATGCGAAAATAAAATAAATTAATGCGAAAATATAGCGAGTGCCGGAAAGATAGCGAGTAACGAGTGCTCGTTAGCGATTTTACCGCTCGCGATGTCGCCACTGCACTTCGCTCATCGACAAAAAAAGTATCGCGCCTGGAAAAGTGCGTTTTTTCGGCTATTTGAGAAAAGCGTAGTGATTATCGGCTAATCGGCTAAGTAATAATTCAACCATCTTCAGAGCAATCTTAAAAGCGGATGTGCTTCTTGTTGAGATATAGCTATTTTGGGCTGGTTACTTTCTGTATATGGATGTTAAAAAAGGTTAAGAGGGTTGTAAAAGGAACCATTAAATAAACAGTATAGTAGGAATAGGGTAGAATTCAGCTCGTAGACCCCATGTGGAGGGCACATCTCAACTCTTATAGGAGCACGCCTAGTGCCTAGCACTATCTCCGAATTCTTATCTTTCATGATTGATAAATCAGAGACTTCCACATAATAGGAGGAGCTGTCAACACGTCTACTCCTAGTCATTAATGATGTAAGAACACAAAAGTAAGATATGAAGTCAGCAGCCCATATTGGCTACATTATGACTTCATTTTTTAACAAATTAACTTCACAGAAGCTGACTTTTTTCTTTCAAAAGCAACGCATCAACTTTTCTTTTCCATATTAATGAGTTAGCTACAGTTATTTATAAAAGGTACTGTTGAAGTCCAACTAGTCTAGTAGGTAAATCCATATTAAGTATGGTTTTCTGTATTAAAGGAAAAGCTACAAAAGCTCTATAAAGTACTAGATAAGATATGTAGTGGAGAGGTAGTGTAGCTGCAGTGTAGCTGAGGTAAAATATTGGTTCTCATAAATGAGAATTTTTGCAGTGAAGAGTTTTCACTGAGAGGAAAAGGAAATCACTGTTCTAATCCGTTTATCAAAACAATGCATACTTCAAAATCTTCTGAGAAATATTTATTCGCTAGTTTTGATAATCTAGCCTTGAGATCTTTTAGCTCTCATATGATAAGTCAGTTTTGGCTTAAACCATCACTTTCAACAGGTACATTCTCCCTAGTATGAATGTGATTTTTTTTTTGATGGTTATTTCTTAAATTATATAGTTTTTATAAAGATTAGTTACTTATACGCATGTCATGAATAGATGCTTCACCAATGACATTATGTCCACTATACAGAAACAATCATGTGATCACGTGATGTAAACGGCTGCATCCGAGGAAGGCTAAAGAGTACCAAAAACAAAAAACGGTCCCTTGGCCCAGTTGGTTAAGGCGTGGTGCTAATAACGCCAAGATCAGCAGTTCGATCCTGCTAGGGACCAGTTTATTAGGGCGTGTGGCGTAGTTGGTAGCGCGTCTGCCTTGCAAGCAGAAGGTCATCGGTTCGACTCCGGTCTCGTCCAATACTTTTTTTTGAATTACTTGTTAGCATATTGTGTTGATTTATCAATGTCAACTCTTGCATTTTTATGTTTCATACATCGTTTCGACTCAACCATTTTCTTTTTAGTCTTCTCATTTTATAGAGTTACCTTTATAGACTGATATTCAATGGTGAACTTTCTTGGCCAGGATATATATCTTGATCGAGAGAACTTGGAGTACATTCCGTCACAGGAATCCTATAAGTCATGCTTAGTTCCCTTTGCAAATTGTTTAGCTGAACCAGTTCCAGAAGATACTCTGGCAACCAGCACAATATTTCAGATTGTTGATGTCAGAAATACCTCAGTATCGGTGATGTCTGTGATTGAGCTTTTAATCGATGCACTTGACGTCAATGAAGGGTTCCAAGACCACTATCGAAACACGCGTCGAAGACCGCACAGAATTGCCGTTAATGCTATCGACCTAGACGCCGAGCATGCCAGACAGAGTGATCAGCGAGAGGATGAATCTGACTTTACCCCTGGCTACAAGGACACATATAGACTCACTTTACAAGATTGTTTTGGAAACCTCTGTTACGCCTATGAGGCTGAGCCACTTTCATTTCTACGAAATACACGAAATAAGGGATTGTTTCGGGTCACAATGGGAAGTAAATTGCTGATAAATGCTGGAGCTAAAATTTCTTTCAATACTCTACATCTGAAAAACAGCGATGTTAATTTTTTAAGAGGTCAAATACAACGGATGAATGCAAACTTGTATCAGAGGAAACTGAAAGAGTTAAAAGAGGAGATTGGATACGAGGGTTAGCGGTGATGAGTTAGGCTTACAAAATATACATCGAAAGTATCCAATGCGCTCTTATTCATCCAGTAACAAATCCCACAATGCAGATTCGTTAGGATATTCGTGGTGAATGACAGTTACCAAATAGAAGTTGTTCAAGATGGTATCGATTAACTTTGCAGAATCACTATCTTTCTTGTATAATAGCTTCCATTCCTTCCAGATCTCAAAGGCTTCCTCAGTCCAAGCTTTGAAAGATTCCTCTTCGATTATGGTGGTTTGCACAATTTCTCTGTTCGGGAAAACACCCCATGTCACACAGTTGGAAGCGTTATGTGGTAAATTGGTATGGAATGCCTTCTTGGAATCAGCATAGTAGTAACTGACAGATTTCCCACATGATGTTAGCTTTGGAAGCAGTTTCTCGTCCCATTCTTTTTTGGAGACAAACATCTCAACGAATGCCTTCTGGTAGATAAATCCATTCGAAGGACCCCAGCCTAAAATCTTGTCTTTGCTCGACGCACAGTTGACAGCTGGTTGAGAGGCAACAGTGAAATAGAATTTCTCGTTTAGATTGATCAACTCTTCTTGAATGAGTGCCGTTTCTGGACTCAAACTCAATTCTGACCAAGGAAGACAATCGAGCTTCTTCAATAAATAGTTGATAAAAAGTTTGGAAATATCTTGTTTCTTGGATGGATATCCCCAAAGCTCGTAAGCTCTAGTAGATGTAACCTTCAAAGACGGACCATAACCATCAATCTCACCATAAGCTGGAGACCTAGAGTCACCAAATCTACCATTTGGAAAATCGTCCCAAGTTGCATCCTTACCGAGAACACCCTGTCCTGCACTGATGGAGATTAGTTTCTGCAATTGGGATGATGAAGAATGGTTCATCTTTGCATTTTGAATACTAGGAGAAGTCTTTATATCGCTGATAACCTTATTTGTAGTACTGAATCTGTTGGCATACGCTGCTCTTTTTGCAGTAGTGACGGCGTCATCAATTTCATCATCCGATGAAGACTCTTCGTTTGCTAACTCTTGCTCTTTTCTGTCGACAACCTTGGAAAGGAACTTGGACTTATTCACAATTTGTGCAATAGACTTCTCCAAATTAAGAGTATAGAAGTGGATACCTTTGATACGGTTGTCTGTTTTCTCATAAATTTCGTCAATCATCTTCACTAGAACATCAACACCAATGTCCTTAACAGCATCATCATCATTCTGAATTTCATCCGGGAAGTTCTCCAAAATAGACATCGGGATAGAGGCATGTGATAGTTTGGATGCTCTTTGAAAAATGTTGTAACCATTGATAGGGAGTAAACCCGGGATGATGACAACATCCTTTAATTCAGGAATACTCCTAACCATGGCCTCGTAATCCACCAATTTCTGAACATCAAAGAACAATTGAGTTATAACAAAGTCTGCACCGGCCTTGACTTTTTCAGTCAAGTAAGGAAGATCTCTCTTCGGATCTTGTTGCAGCTCTTCAAATGAACCATCGGCGTGACCCTCAGGGTAACCTGCAACACCGATACAGAAGTGATCTCCATACTGTTCCCTGATATAGCGCACCAAATCGACAGCATGGGTGAAATCACCAGCCCCATGAGAAGCACTAGTATCTCTTGCAGGATCACCTCTTAAAGCCAAAATGTTCCTTATACCAGAGTCTTTAGCCTTCTTCAATGCTTCGTCAATGACTGATTTTGGTGTATTAGTACATGTCAAGTGCATACATGTTGTTAAACCAAGATCTTCTTGGCAAGTGACCGCCAAATCTGTGGTTTTCTCCGATGTGGTTCCACCAGCACCCCAGGTGACGGTAACGAACAGAGGTCCAAGTAACGACATTCTGCCCAATCTAGCATAGAGGTTTCTCATACCGCTTTCAGTCTTTGGAGGGAAGAACTCCAATGAAAAGAAGGGCTCATTTTCCCCCAAGGATGCTATTTTGTCTGTTATTTTAATGCTCATGGTGCAAACAGTTTCTGTATGCCTTATGTGCCTATCTAGCCCGTTACACTTAGTCCAGAGCAAAGAAACCGTCGTCGTTCACATGAGTCAGCCCGTCTTCTGTCTCCTGTTTTCCATGTTTCCTGTCAGGAGTCTCCAATTCCCCAGTCAACCGCTGCGCACCGGCGAAATTTGATTTGACTCCGGTCTCCGGCGCTTCAACCGTGTACAGCTTTCGCCTGCCATAAAGTATGCTCTTGGTTATTTACAACAGAGAGAGAGAGAAAGAGCAAAACAGTGAACCAGGGATGGATACACAAAATGGGCAGATCTTGGCTAGCACGCTGGAGATTAACTTGTCCTTGCTTCTCAAATTTCAGGAGCATATAGTTGTGGATCTTGTGGAGAAAGACGGACTTCTATTATTAGGGAAAGGTCTAGGGTTGAACCAGATAGTTGCTAACCTTCTACATGTATTGAGTCAATCTGGAGATGGAAATAAACGACCGCTTATTATACTTATTAATGCAACAGATGAAGAGAACACGATCTTTGAAGAAGCCTTGATGGAACTATCATGGACTCGAGATAAAAGGGAAGGCCACAATGGTAATGGTACTTACGATCCAATAGAAGATCAAAAAGACTTTTCCTTTCGCTCCATACTTGGAAATTCAGGAACAGTTGATGGTAGAAGAAAGGAGTATGCCAAGGGAGGTATCATCTCTGTAAGCAATCGTGTCTTAGTGACTGATTTGTTAAGTCACGTTTTAGAACCTGATGTGATTACCGGCTTAGTTATTTTACATGCCGAGAATATTGCTCAGTACTCTATGGATCGATTTGTCATTAACTTATATCGAAGAGGAAACAAATGGGGATTTGTAAAGGCTGTTTCAGACGACTCGGAGAAGTTTTGTAGAGGTTTCCAGCCATTACAAACTAAAATGAAATATTTCAAACTCGAGAGATCTTTTTTATGGCCTAGGTTTCACATAGGTGTTACAGAATCTATCCAAAGGAAGTTGAAGGTGAAAACTGAAGCAAACACAGATACCGTTACAAGAGTGACAGAAGTGAGGATTCAAATGACTGACTATATGACGAAAATACAGAATTCCTTGATGGCAAGTATAGAGGTTTTGATTGGTGAACTGAGAAGAAATAATCCGGATCTTACCTCAGAATACTGGTCGATTGAAAATGCTTTGGATGATAATTTTGTAAGATCGATTGTGGGATCTTTGAACCCATCTTGGCACAGAATTTCTGCCACCACTAAAAAGCTTTTATCAGAGCTTTCCACTTTGAAGACATTTCTATCTGATCTCTTCAACTTAGATTCTGTCAGCTTTTATCAGCATATCAGGAACTTTGTCAATGAACATACTATGTCCCTGTCTAATAAGGAGTCATTATGGCTTATGATACCTGAGGCATCTGCCACTATAGCATGCAGCAAAGATAGAGTATACAGGAAGATAAAGACTGATACTGGAAATATGACAGCCAATTTCATGTTAGAAGAGCCGCCAAAATGGGAACAGCTAATGTTGATTCTTGACGAGATCAACGAAGAAAAGCTTACAAGAGACGAGACCATGGATGGTCCGATTCTCATTGCGTGTGCCTCCAATAGAAGTTGTTATCAACTCGAACGAGTGCTAAGTAAATATAAAATTGAGAGCACAGGTGATACCAGAACTTACAGCTTTAGAAAAATCATGGCAAATGAATTGAGGTACCAACAGAGAAAGAAGAATTCTGGTGTTTTGATGCGGAAGATGACTGAAGATTTGAAGAAAGCCAAGGCTGATAACGATGGTGCAGAGAATGAAGACGATGTTGTGATCTCCAAAACATTTACGAAGAGCAGACTTCGAAATACAGAAAGAAGGAGAGCTAGAGGTGGTGCTGTTGTTTCCCAGCATAACAGATTGATGAATTTGAACACTGATGACAATGGTGATGATGATATTATTGACAATGACTTGTTAGGGGTCGAAAATGATGAGGAGGATATTGACGAGTATAGGGAGGGCTCGGCTCTGAGCCATGACTCTGAAATATTTGAGAATGCACAAGATCTTGAGTTTGAATTATATCTTGAAGGCCGCAACTCTGATACTGCATCATATAGGCTGATTGATCGAAATAGCGAAGTTATCATAGCAAGTTTTGAGAGTATTGACCTGGAAGAGCTTTTACCATCATACATTATTTGTTATGAGCCTGACCTTGAACTCATACGAAAGGTGGAGCTTTTTCAAGCATCCTTGCAACCAGCAAAATGCTTTTTCATGTACTACGGAGAGTCTGTTGAGGAGCAAATTTATCTCAATTCTATTAAACATGAAAAGGATGCATTTACAAGACTTATACGTGAGAAGGCCAACATGCCAAAGTTTTTCAGTATAGAAGATGACGAGCAGAGTAAATTCAATGAAAGTTTCAGGCACATGAACTCAAAGACTAGAATCGCTGGCGGTGGTACTGTTGTGGAACAGACCAATAAAGTTGTGGTTGATATGAGAGATTTCAATTCACAACTCCCATTCGTTTGCCACCTTGCAGGATTAGAGGTTATACCAGCTTTGCTAACAGTTGGCGACTACATTCTCTCTGATGAGATATGCGTGGAAAGAAAAGCGGTTCGAGATCTTATAGAGTCTTTGGAAAACGGTAGGTTGACTAAGCAGTGCGAGAGTATGTTCAAATGGTACAATAAGCCAGTGCTTCTTATTGAATTTGAAGAAGGTAAATCATTTTCTTTTGAGCCTTTTACTACAGGGTTTTTAACAAATAGCTCGAGCAAGCATGTGAGGAGCAACGAGCTAGAAAAGTTACAGTTGCGTCTGGCGGCTTTGATAAGATCATTTCCTAAGTTGAGCATTCTATGGAGTAGTTCTCCATTTGAGACTGCTAAACTCTTTAAAGAACTAAAAGCGACCCAGAAAGACCCCGATATCGAGTTTGCTCTTACAGCAGGTACAAATGGTATTAACAATGGAGGGGGAGTGAACGAAGACGCGCTACGCTTGCTGAAGTTGATTCCCGGTATAACGGATGCAAATTCATTACTTATAAGAAACAAAGTGAAAACTCTTTATGATTTCTGCCAGATGTCGGTAGAAGAAATGGCTACAATTATTGGTAACGAAAGCGCCCAAAAAGCACACAAATTCATGAATAAACATTACAAATAGAGCCTCCTGCTAGTCGTAAATTCTGGTCTTGAGAGTACTGTATAAGATTTGATTTAATTGTAACGATCCACTTCATCGGAAAGCTTGATAGATTCAATTACCTGTTCCAAAATATCACCGGGAATGTTGGGAGTCATCAGCATGCTGATTTGATTATCTTCGTTACCAAACAATCTTGTAATGTATTTTAGCTTTGCAATATTCTCGTTGGCGGTATCCTCGTTCAGTTCTGCCACATCAATGGCAATGCGCAACAGTTTGTTTGCAAGTGTAGCACAGCGAACTGAGAATAGCGAATGCTTCTCCTTAGTGTTGTCCTTGATGTTCATATAAACGGCAGCATATATGAAAGAGAGATGCTGCAATATGGAGACAAATCTTTCCTCAGAAGTGATCAGTTCTAGAGCAATGTTGGATGTAAATCCAGCAACCCTTTCAAGCATCTCACATAGCACTATACATGCTATGATAGCTTCAAGATTGGACTGGTACAAGATGTTGAAAGGCTCGAGGCCTTGATACATCATATGAGTAGGCACGATCGACATGACGTTGATGAAAACAGACTTGAAGAAACTCCCATCTACGGCAAATTCATTACCGTAATTTAAAGTGATCATGTCAAGAACTCCCTTATCTTCAATACTATCTCCTGTTAGCAGCTTCTCAATCATGCGCTTATTCAAGGATGAGCTGCACAAAAGTTTTGTTAGTACATCCACAGAGTGTGCATGATACCTATCAATGTCGGGAGTGACTTTAGAGGTCATGATTTTGGACTTATTATCAGATCCAGCCATTTGAGGACTAAATGCCGCAACCAAAGACAGCAATAACCACATCTCCATTTCGGTACGAACGTCCATTGCATGGGCGATATTTGTCAAAATGATCAAGGAATCCTTCATAAAAGAGAGTCTCTTCCGACGGAATGAGAAAATTTCAGGATTTAGAATAGTGGAGTAAAGCATTGAGAATATATAATCTTGGAACTTCTCATTTCTTGCAAGCTCCAAGTTATTATTCGAAACAAATGAAAGATTACGGAAGATCAAGGAAATTGTTCCAAGCTCCTCAACCAAAACAATCCGTTTGTTCAAGTAACTTTTACCATAAATGTTGAAGTCAATATCATCCGCTTGCGCACGACATTCATGCAACATATCCAGATATGTTGGGATATTGAACTTAAAAGAGGCATCACCAAAAGTTGAAGAGTAGAATTGTGAATCTTTATTAACATCGGGTAATGTACTATTTGTCAAGACGGGAATCCCCGTCTTTGAAGAGCCAGACACTGTCCCCTCAATAGATATAATTTGATGAGAATCGGAGTTTGCTGCAGCGGAGGTGGAAACTAATTGTGATGTAAAAGAGTCCACCTGTATTGTATAATCAGCACCTTCATATTGCTTTGCGTACTTTTCAAAAACTTCATCAAGTCTGGATTTTGGCGCATCACTTTCAATATCGTCCTGGCTAAACGAGTGTTTCCCCTCATTTAATTCATAGTCCTTGATTGCAAGCTTTTTGATAATCTTAATTCCCAAAGTCGAGAGACTATTCAATAGAATCTTACAACTTTCGAAAGGTATTTTGATATTCGGATCCGAGCTAACAATCAACAAAACATTCAACGCAACGTTGATCTCAGCAGTTATTCCGGAAGACAAGGACAGAGAGAGAGCTTTTATATCAATCTTTCCCAACTCGGGGAAGTATAAGAAAACAGGCTTCATATCGTCCAACTGTTCGCCGATCCTCTCAATGTTGGCAATATCCACACCTTCCGGCTTGTCTTGTATCACGGTGAAAGGCATATACTCTTTGATTATAGTTGGATCATCTGTATAGGATAACTTTTTCGGTGTTAGTGCCTTTTTAACAGTTGCATTTGCCGGCACGGTTAGTGGATCAATTGCTGAAGGAACTCTCGAACGCTCAATTTTGGGCTTGGAAATTTTGCTGCCTTGAAGTAGTGGCGGAGATGGTTGCGCATGTTGTGGTGGAATCTGCGGTGGGTGTATCATTTTTTGTTGCTTTTGTTGCATCAATTTCTTCTGTACATCCATCTTTTCCTGCATTTCCATTTGCTGAATTCTTAACTTTTGTTGCTCTGCTGCTTGTGCAGCTTGGACTCGAGCAACTTCTTGTGCCTTGGCCCTAGCCTGAACTTGGATAGCTCGAGATTGCTCTTGCGCGTGTATAAATGCATGCGGTTGTGCATCCCCTTGCATAGGAGAGGCAGGTACAGGGGTTTGCTGCATTGGAGTTGCATGGCCCTGGATTTGCTGTGCGTTGGGTTGTGCCTGTGCTTGTGCCTGAGATTGAGCCATTGCCCGTCTTTGAGGATCTTTCATTTGATCGACTGTCTTGGCATACTGTTCAAACGGTAACAAGTTAGTGTAATAGCATTGCAGAAACTCATTGAAGACCTTTTGGTTATTAGCTGGAATGCCCAACTGAGCAGCGATATTACCAAATCTATGCTCCTGAAATCCTTTGATGAAGCCACCTACGTAGGTGACCATGTAATATAGAATGAAAAGGTTGATTTTGACACCTCCAACAACAGGGTAGCGCACAAAAGGTTTGTTTATTTTCTTCATGTATTGCTCCACTAGGTCCAAGAACTTTTCAGTATTTTGTGGGTTTAGCGGTGAGCCACTCGTACCTCCGTTCGCATTGCCATTGCCATTGCCACCCATCTGTGATTTGACTTGTCCCAGGGGAACATTCTGTGCTATATTGGGATTGCCTTGGGTTTGGGGGCTCATTGACTGGCCCAAATTCGGGTTAGCATTAGCGCCAATGTTGTGTGCTTCATTGTATTGTATGGCAGGAGTACCAGCCTGAGACTGAATCTGTGAATGCTGTGAAGAGAGTGAGTTCTTTCGAGAGTGGAATGTTTTTGGAAGCGGTTGTTGACGACCGTGAGTCTGATTCTGTAGTTGAATCTGCTGTAACTGGTACTGTTTGTGTTGCTGTTGTACTTGTAGCTGTTCAAACATCTGCTGTGTTTGTATTTGTTCCGCGTTGGCATTGTCAACGCCAGCATTGTTGCTATTACTCATGTTGGTATTGTTGTTGCTGATGTCTCCGTTCGTGTTGTTTCCGCCGTAGTTATTGTTGTTGTTGAAAAGACCCATATCCGAAGGTCCCTGGGCATCCCAGAACTGGCCGTTAAATGCTTGATCTGCCATTGACGAGTACCAATGCCGTGTATGCTTCTGCTTGCAAGTGTTGGCCACCGTCGGTCTGTCTGCTCTCTTTGTCTCCCTAACCCACTGTCTACTGTATCAGTCAATGAGTCTCAGTTTCATTGATGCTCTCACTTTGCAATTCTCAGTTCTCAGTTCTCAGTCTCCGGCCTTCAGGTCGCAGGTTCGAACCGCCCGCCGCGCCCAAAAATTTTTCAGCGTAGCACCCGCTCGACTGAACATCAAAAACGCTCTTTGCCAGCAAGAAGCAAGATGCAAGGTGCAGAGAGGCGGTGAAAGGGCGCCATATACACCATAGAAAGTCCCCAACGGACACCACAACACATCCAGCAACATGTCATCCGGAAAGATTATGAGACCGATCCTTTTGAAGGGTCACGAACGTCCTCTTACGCAGGTCAAGTACAACAGAGAGGGAGATCTGATTTTCTCCTCGGCAAAGGATCACCACGTCTGTGCTTGGTATTCTACCAACGGTGAGAGATTGGGTACTTACAATGGCCATAAGGGTTCTGTGTGGTCTGTCGATGTTGACTCTAACACGGAATATATCATCACCGCAAGTGCTGATTTCTCAGGTAAGTTATGGAGAGCTCAAACTGGTGAATGTATCTTCACCTGGAACTTCGATGCACCTGTGAAAAGAGTTGAATTCTCACCAGATAACAAATACGTCTTCTTCCTTACCGACCACGTTATGGGACAATTGGGTAAGATCTTGATATTTGAAATTGATCTCACCAAGGATGCGAACCAAAAGAGTGAACCAATATTGGAGATTGTTAATAAGGGTGATGCGTTAGTCAAACCAACAATTGCAACTTGGTCATACAGCGCTAAATATATTCTTGCCGGAAATGCCGATGGTTCAATCTCCAAGTTCGACTCCAAGACTGGTGAAGAACTCGACCGTCAAACTCCATTCAAGAAGACGATTACTGATATTCAAACATCAAGCGATAGATCATACTTCATTGTGGCATCAAAGGATCAAACATCTAAGATATTCGACGTTGATACTTTTAAACAACTTAAAGAATTCGAATCAGATGCACCTGTGAATGCAGCTTGTATTACTCCCGTCAAGGATTACATCATTCTTGGTGGTGGTCAAGATGCTAGAGATGTTACCACTACGGCGGGTGGTGAGGGTAAGTTCGATGCCAAGATTTTCCACAAGATTTTCGAAGAAGAAATAGGTAGAGTCAAGGGCCATTTCGGTCCAGTGAACTGCTTGGCTACACACCCAGAAGGTAGCTCGTATGTGTCCGGAGGAGAAGATGGTTTCATTAGATTGCACCACTTACCAAAGTCATACTTTGAATTCCAATACGAAGTTGAGAGAACCGCAGAGGCTCTACAACATCAAATCGCACATAATGAAGACAAAGAACAAGTAGAGGCTTAAACTCGGTCTACTTGGATGATGGACAATTAGAAGATCCACCAGTGCGACAATACCCTTATCTTGTACCCATAGACTGATCACTTTATCGGGCTTGCTGCGTCTAGACTGATATCTCCTACTCCACATCCACACACTCACTGTTTATGTATTTCTTTTCTTTGTAAGGCTTGTAACCCACCCCAACGTGTAAAATCTTAAGGATATTTCGCCCTAATCTTCTAAAATAATCATAATTCATTATTGTTGTATGTATATAATAGCTACACATCCAGGAATGCATACTTAAATGAGTATTTGTGAATGTCTATAAAAAGAGTCTATGGTTAAATCTATCACTTCTTCAGCTTTGCAGCAGCCTCTGCGGCCTTCTTCTCGTCGGCAATACGTTGCTTCTCACGTAGAATGTCCCCATCGTTTTGTATTCTCTTGTGGTAGTCACCCTTCTTTGCACTATTCTTTTGCTCTTCCTGCTTCTTCTTGTTTCTAGCTCTTGCCAAATCTCTCTGGTTTCCTCTTGCCATAATGGTAATTTCCTCGATGTTCTGCTCTTTGCCTAGCAGACAAATTTCGGCCCCCCTGTTAAGCCTACCGTGACTGCAGAGAGCAGAGAGTGTCGTTCAACCTTCAACCATGAATCTCGGAATTTTCTCGATCTTCGTTCCTCGATTTAGCTCGTTTTGGTCTCAAATCTCGAATCGGGAATTGCGGAAATATTATGGCTGATGAGGGACTCCCTCTAACCGGTCGGTCTTCTTCGGACCTGAACCCTCAGTTACACAATAACCAACGCAACACACAATAGACAGTATGATTTCTGCCGTTCTAATAATTGCATCTAATGGAGATGTACTTATATCCCGGGCTTTCCGAGAAGAGGTGAAAAGTCTGGTCTCTGATGTCTTCACATCTAAGATCATCAATGCTACACCGAAAGAAATGAAAAACCCAATACTGACCATTGGATCTACTAGTTTCCTCCACATTAAGAAAGCTGACTTATATTATGTGGCAGTTACGAGGCATAACGCTGACGCAAGTGTTGCCCTTCAATTTCTCAAATCTTTCCTTAATGTCATGGAGACACTCATCACTTCAAATAGTGGTCATATTATCGACGCGGGTAATATAATGGACAATTTTCTTGTCATTTATGAATTGCTGGATAACATGATTGTACAAGGATTTGTGAGAGAATCCAGATATGAAAAATTGGTGAAACTATTACAGTCTTCCGTGGTGCAGGCCACCGCAATGCACTCTGAAGTGTCACCAAGCTTTATCATTCAAACCTCTCCAATTCCACTCAAACTACAATTCAAACCGGAATATACACCTGCCAAAAGCACAGTTGATTTACTGCTACATGAACGCGTCACCACCGTGGAAGGACACACTAATGTATCAGGCGAAATAATAGCGTCATCTTCAATACCGCTTCCTCATACCATTGATCTCCTGCTCAATCCTGGCGAAGCATCTTTCATTGCGGCACCAAGCATATCTGCAAAGAGTAATGGGACCTTTACCGAGATCTCAGCGAAAGTCACTAATTTGCTTGAGCCTTTGTTAAACTATTCTACTACGATTGATGATGAGACAGACTTGCCATTTACTCTAGCGGCATCGTACACCCAACTTTCAGAGGATAGATTTGAGGTGACGATAACAATCAAGCCTTCCTTGAAGTTGAAAAAGTATAAAGCAAGGGATATTTGTGTTATTGCATCTGTACCTGAAGACTCCAGCATTGATGTACTCTCGGATGTGGGGATAAATGAAGAAACCTTACTACATGGTGGAGAATTGAAATGGAAGATTCCGTCAGTGAGCTTACTCGGAAGTGAACACCAGATGCAATTACGCGTGATAATCACGAATAACAAACACGATAACATCTCTAGCTGGATTTCTAACTCCAAGAATGTTACATTGCACTATGTTACCGAGGGGTATAATCCCACTGCGGTGAATGTGTCACTGTTCGCTATACTCAGTGACAACGCTGCTAACAAGAACATCAAGGCCTCTACGCAATATTCATATAAAGTAAGTGTTTAGCGGTAAGATACAAATAAGTAGCCGAGACAGAGAGGTACAGTATAATATAATGTAACGTCGAATGTAAAACTTAAAATGTGGAGGAAAGGATTCACTGTTGCTTACATTCTGGCTTTTCAGCAGCAGGTTCATCGTCATCATCACCATCGTCATCGTCACTGTCATCATCACCTTCTTCGTCCTCATCGTCTTCATCATAGTCTTCTTCATCGAGCTCTTCTTCACCCTCTTGAGCGAATTCAGGTTCATACGCCAAAGCTTGACCAGTAAACCAGTCAACGGCTCTTGGGAGGAGCTTCTCCTTGATCAATTCACCAACCGAATAGTCATTTTGTAAAGACTCTTCCAATTCTTCATCGATATCTTCAAATTCTCCATCCTCACCTTCAGTATCTGGCATTTGAGGTGGAGTGAAGAAGTTGAAGAAGGAGAATGTTGGAGTTGTCTTTTCAATAGTTCTCACTTGTTTAGTGTGTTTGTTTCTTTGCTTTCTTAATTCAATAGAAACAGTGACGTTGTGTTCGTTATCGGACCATTTAATATCATCACCCTCAGCGTGATCATAGATGAATTCACCAGTATAACCGAGCTCCTTTTGGTAGTAATAAGTCTTTGTGAGTTGCTTGTTTGAGAAGAATTCATTCTCAGCAAATTCAAACACGAGCCTGAAACCCGGCGAGTCCAAGTATTCCAATCTGATATCAATGAGAGATTCGAGAACTTCGACATCTCTATCGCTGATCATGTCCGCAATTGGAGGGAGAGTTTGCATAGCAGTGAGCCAGAATGCAGGAACACCCTTTTCAACAGCGTCTTGATCTTGTTCCTCTTCGTCATCTTCGTCATCATCATCATCTTCTTCCTCGTCAAAGTCTTCTTGAGCTTCTTCGATGGCCTTCTTACCACTCTCAATCTCTTCAGCGGTTGGTTCAACCTCACCAAGAATGATTTGCCTTCTTACCTTGTACACAGGCTCGTAGAGGGTTTGAAATTTTCTCTCAAGTTCTAACAATTCACTTTGAAATTGAGCTTCTATATCATGTTGCTTTTTCTGTAAGTTTTTCAAAGCATAGACATTGTTCTTGGTAGCCTTTGGTAAACTCTCGAAATATCCAGAGTCTGTACCGACAAGTTGGCCAAGTTTTGCTTGAATAGATTCGAGTAATGCTGGGTTGTTAGCGAGCATACCTTTGAGTAATTCAGATTTCTCTGAAATTGTTGATGGGATGGATAATGAAGCTCCACCCTTTGGCATGTAAGAGCCTGCTGCGGATGCCGGGGTGTTTTGCGGAGTTGGCGCTTGATCGATGTTACCAGACTTGGACATGCTGAGTGATGTACTGTAATGTGGCGTGTAGGTTGGGGGACCAGTAAGTTGTTCTTCCGTTTCGCCTCTGCAGAAGAAACGAAACGTGGTGGTGGTTGGGTTACATTAGAAGGAAGGAAAGGTCAGTCTGCAGTGTGCACACTTTACGCGATCCAATTTTACACTTTACAATTTCCAGAGCCTAGAGGCTAGAACAGTAATAAAATATGGCCATTGGGTAATGCGCTGGGTGCGATACAGTAGAGTAATACGGTACAGTTATGGGCTCGTTCACAATATATGAGGGATATAGGGTTAGTATGGGAAGAAGACTGGAGGAAGGGTAGTAAAGTAAAGTAGAATAGAGTTGAATCAATTCAATTCGATTAGAGAATGGTACACTTCTTCTTCTTACTTTCCTTTTCCTTGGTAGCCAAAGCTGCTCTAGTTGCTGCTTCAAACACTTCTCTGACACCTTGGTTGAGTTTTGCAGAACATTCCATGTACGTGAGAGCTCTAATCTTGTCAGCCACTTCTTGACCTTCAGCGGTTGAGACTGGTTGTTGGCCAAGTTCATTGAGTCTACGGATAGTAGCTTGATCGTTTCTCAAGTCAATCTTACAACCAACGAGAATGACTGGAACACCTTGACAGAAGTGTAACACTTCAGAGATCCATTTCTCTTGAACATTGTCCAAAGTATCTGGGGAATCAACAGAGAAACAAATGAGAATAACATTGGAATCTGGGTATGAAAGAGGTCTCAATCTGTCGTAATCTTCTTGTCCGGCAGTATCCCATAGGGCAAGCTCAACGCGTCTACCGTCGACTTCAACGTCTGCCACATAGTTCTCAAAGACAGTTGGAACGTACATCTCTGGGAATGCGCCCTTTGAGAAGACAATCAATAGACATGTTTTACCGCAGGCACCGTCACCGACGATAACGAGCTTCTTTCTAATATCCGCAATGCCGCCAGCCATTGTGAAGTGAGGTGATGGGGTGTGTGTGTTGATATGTGGGGTGGTGTGCTGTACCGTTCCTTCTAACTCGCCCCCCTGCTGCGTCCCGTTGTTGTCAGCATCCCGTTGCTGTGATGCCCCTGTCTTGTGCAATGCCCAGACTGCAAAGCCGGCAGAGAATAGTCCCGCAGCGAAATGGCCGGTGCGCGAGTCGAACCGAGGGTCATGGGCACGGGTCACAGGGCATGGACGGGGACAAGGACCGGACACACATGTAAGCCCAGGGCCCAAAGATAGACTACATACTGGGCGATTAAGTATGCTTGTTTCTGTTTCTTATTTACTACTAAGACTACTTACACTCCTCCATTACTCGCTGCACTGCTCGCTATACTGTTTCTGCATGAATTCAGCGTACATTCCAGCAACGTGGATACCACACTCGGTCTTCGGGCGGCCCTTCCATCTACCGTCACGCTCGTCCTCGCCATCTGCAACGGGTTGCGTTGAGTGCCAATCACCAACGGACTTATAACCCAAAGAGAGGAGTTCGTTGCATGGCACATGATTATCATCAATGTATTTTTTCACGTCATCAAATGACCATCCTGCTAATGGATTGATCTTCACCACTTTCATAGCGTCATCGTATTCGATAATAGGGAGAGCTGAACGTGACTTACCCTGAGTTGAACGTCTACCGGTGAAGACAGCTTTGATTTGTAATTCCTCATAGGCACGCTTAAGAGGTTCCACCTTCACTAAATAGTCGTATTTCAATTCATCGGTCTCCCATAAGTTATCACCAAACTTGGAGACAAATTCAGCCTCTGTCTGACATCCTTCCGGTTTGTAAACGTTGAGATCAAATTGCGGATACGTCTCACGCACTTTGTTAACGAGATCGTATGTTTGAGGGAAATGGTATAATGTATCAATGAAGACGAGATCAACCGGACTGTGTTGTTCCTTCATAATCTTCGAGAGCATGTCTAAAATACAGAGCCCCGTCAATCCAAACGCAGTGGTTTGATAAAGACCTGGGAACGTCTGTAGTGACCAAATTAAGATTTCTTGTGCACTAAGCACGGAAAGCGCTTGATTCCAGTGCTCAAGCAGTTGAGGATCGATAGATAATGGATTGGCAGTCATTTGCTGGTCTTTGTGAATGTTAGTGCTTAGTGCTGTTGCGAAAAGAAAGCAGTATGCAAGGATAGACAGTTTCATTTTCCAGACAATCTCGTTATAAACCGAGCTCTGTAAATCTCTAAACTTTGTCATAAGTCAGCAAATTCCATTTACAGCTGCCTATCATCATTATGAATCCATCATGCATGAGTGCATCAGCCTTTTGGAAAACTGAAAATTCAAAGTTTGCCGAATTCGGCAAGCCCCGGACTTTGGAGATCACGTGCACTTGCGCATCCCGCGCGGCAGGAGCGGAAGGATGTGTACTGACTACAATTATGGAACTGACGAAATGAAAGGACGAGGTGTGACCGGTGTGAGGTATGAGCACTGGTAACAACTGTACAGGCAACATACAATCCCAACCAGAGCGTTTAACAATGTCCACGGATAAGGGAACCACAGACACGACTCTGCCTCTTGGCGCATTACAGGAAGAGCTTGCCAGCATCATTGAAACCTTCGTGCATCTCGGCGTGCAGGTTCACGATTTCCAAGGCACTCAAGAAGCTAAACTGGGGCTTGCTAATCATATAAACAAGGCCATCGTGCAGTTACGAACAATATCACAACATAACGAGCTTGCTAATGTGTTGATCCCTTCGGATTTGCTACATTATATTCAAGATGGAAGAAATCCTGATATTTACAGCAGGGAATTTGTCGAAGTGGTGCGTAAGGTCAACCAGTTCCTCAATGGTAAAGCACAGGCGTTTCTGCAGTTTCAACAAGTTCTAGCAAAATCTATCAAGCAAGAGTTCCCGGAACTTACGGCTAATGTTGATAGCATACGAGCGAAAACTGCACCTTGAAGAGAAAAAAAAGTATCCTGTCGTTAAATGAGGTGTCCGCCGCCTGCATGACTAGCATGTAATACCAGCCTATCGAAGGAATCTCCGTCTAAGCCACCCACAGACGCGCCTAGGAAGGTTGGGAAATTATTCGCCAGCGGTACAGCTCAATAGGGCCTTGTTACCAGCTGGATAGAGTTGATATCACGATAGCGGCTTATTCAAAGGGCTCATGGGTTCAATCTTGTCACTATTTGCTTTAGCGTGATGATGATATTGAAAGACTATTCTAGGATATTGGATGAGAGATCCATCTTTAGTACAGTGTCTCAATTTTTGCAATAAGCAATTCACGTGTACTCTTTGATTTTAAACTCATAGACATATTTGACGTATACGTGTACCCTCTTGAACTTAACCCGTTGCTCCGTAATCTATTCGAAATAACGTTTGAAAAACTCTATCGAGGCTTATATATGATACCCGGAGTGGCTCATGCACATCGATCATACATGCAGTACATGCTACAAACGCGTTGATTCGTTCGTAGTGAGCACCTCTTTTAGGAAATTTTATCCACGCGCTACCACTTATCAGTGGTTTTGGTCACTAACCAGTGACTGCATGTTCTTCTTTTGGCATAAAAACCCCTGGATTGCGACAGCAAATCATATTATACGCAGTGGGATATGCTGAACTACTAGATGCTTCCTCATGTGTATGACGTTGTAATCGACTGCTAATACACTCAGCTTAGGATCCCGGGGGTCTCGACGTATAGGACGTGAAGATTCATTGAGCTTTGCGCTTATCGTCATTGCTCGAGGAATTCATCGCGCTGCGATAAGCTTTTCCATCTTCCAACTTAATCACTGGATTCCCCCGAATCGCTGCACGCACATGTCAAATCAATGCAGTCTTAATATGTCAGACCCAGACATCACTTTTGGTCAATACTATATAAAGGAGGACCAAGATCTCCCTGGTTTTAAAACGGTCAGGGTCCTGTCAACTCATTTGTTCCCAATCCTAGAGCTTGCTGCATACTCCTCTCTAACTTACAACTGCAATCAAGAACCGCAACATGGGCTACGCAAACTCAGGCCTTGCTTCCGCAGAGTTGCTTTACAAGGCAAGGGACATTCCAATGTCTGAAGACCAATCGTCATTCAATACATCAGATATGGGCTATGTGATGTTCTGTACTGTTGGTGTGATGATTCTCACACCTGCTATTGGTATGTTCTATGGTGGTACTTTGAAGAGAAAGAACATCATACAAATTTTATTTCAGAGTTATATGGTCACTTCATTGGTTACCATCCAGTGGTTTCTATTTGGATACTCTCTTGCGGTGTCTCCATCCAGCTCTCATGTTATGGGTAACTTCAGCTGGGGTGCTTTAACCAATATTGGTGTTGGTCCCTATTTTGAAGGTGGTACAATCCCCTCAATCATTTACTTTACATTTTCGGCATTTTTCCCTATTGCAACAGTTCAAATTTTTGTTGGTTCCATTGCTGAGAGATCAAGAGTTCTACCATCCCTTATCGTTGGACTCATTTGGTGTACTGTCGTGTATTGCCCTCTCGCATATTCGACATGGTGTGCAAATGGCTTCCTCTATAATCTTGGTGCGCTCGATTTTGCCGGTGGTGGACCTGTTCATATTGCTTCTGGTGCAGCATCTTTGGCATATTCATTTTTTATTGGAAAGCGTAAAGACTGGTTAGACCCAAGTACCAAAAAGGAATACGAACCTGCAAATACAGTTATCACATTTATTGGTGTCTCTATCATTTGGTTCTCATGGTTATGTTTCAACTCTGGAACTCTATTAGCAGTGAATACTCGTACCGGTTACATCATGGCAAATACTCAAATTGCTGCTTCTTCAGCTATGCTAGCATTTGTTGGTGTTGATTATGCATTTACCAGAAAGTGGTCATTACTTGCGGCGTGTGAAGGTGCTGTCGCAGGGTTAGTGAACATTACTCCATCATGTGGATTTTACACTCCTTATTGGGCATTCATCACATCTTTATTTGTTGGCGCTTGTTGTAGACTTGCTTACAGGTTTAATGAAGTGACTCAGGTTGATGATACTACAAGATCTTTCATCATCCATGGCTTTGGTGGTATTTTAGGATCAATCTGTCTTGGTGCATTTGCTTCCCCATACATTGCTGGTACTGACGGTGTTACCGAGATTGATGGTGGCTGGATCTATCATCATTGGAAACAAATGGGCTACCAATTTGCAGGTTGGGTGACTTGCTTTGTTTGGTCTTTAGGTGCTACTTACATTATTTGTTTTATTGTTGATAAGATTCCTGGATTGCAAATTAAGGCAAACGAAGAGCTCGAGAAAGTCGGTGCTGACTTCTATGAAATGGCAGAAGTGGACGGTACATATGTTGATCAAATGTATCCTCAATTCAGCCTCACTGCCATCCAGAGAAAAATGAATGGCCACCCTATTGACTCCGATTACGGACACGATTACGAACTGGGCGAGATTAATAATATTCAGGTTGTTGATGGAGTGGGCAGCTCAACTTCTTCATCGGATGGTAAAAAACAACATTCCGTCAAAGTGGTGGAGGTCTAACTTCTTATACTTTATACTATTTTATTTAAGCTCCTAATCGTCGAATCACTTCCTTTGCACATGTGCTATACCAGTTTGCATGTATAGAGCCAGCACCTGTGTAGCCTGTATAATTATTGGTACATTTTCTCAGAAAGATGCTCGTACCCACCCGTGCACCTGTATCTGTTGAGCTTTTCAATATTGAATTTCAATCTCCAGAGCTCTTGTCACTTCAACACTGGATTTTCCACCACCACAGAGATAGAGTCCACCACAATTCAACCACGAAAAGCTCCTCAGGAGACTCAACTGCAACTAAACGGACATGCTTTCTAGAACTGCATCTGCTGCTGTTAGGGCAAGTGCCTGCACCCAAGCGAGAGTTGCTGCTCTTTCTGCACAATCTTCAATCTTAACTTTTAGAAGATTCAACTCTACTAAGGAAGGAAAGACCTCCAGAAAGTCATCTAAGCCATTCTACGATGCGTACAGTAAGTTCCTTAAGTCTCAAAAGCTCAACGAACATGGTGAATATATCACTATGAGACCTACCGAAGCTGACTATGAGAACTCAGCTTTAGCGCAACATTTGAAGAAGATCAATTCAGAGAAGGTCACATTGATCGAGGAGAAGTTAAAAGCTTTGGCAGAATCAAATGGCGTCACCTATGAAGAGGTAAAGAATGCATTTGAGGCTAAGGTTGCAGCTAAGGAAGCTGCAATCAGAAACGAAGCTGATACTGTTAACAAGAAGATTGAACAATTCTTGAGTCAACTTGCACTACCATTGCAAGGATCCAATGACTTGGTCTCTGAACTGCTGGATGGTCTACTCCCATTCTCCGAGAACATCTACGAGTCAGAAGCTTTCAAGTACATCTACGAAGTTGACCCTAAGTTTGCACAATCTTTCAGTAATTTGATCAGAACTGAGCCAACCCAAGAACTTGTCAATGAAATGTCTAAAAACTTGAAGAACGGTCCAATTTCCAGATTGTCCGAAGAACAACTAACTGAATTGAAGCAACTTTTGGCGGAAGGCAAGTCTGCTGTTCCTGAGGCTGCTGCTGCAGAAGATGAAGTCAATGGTCAGGCTGTTTTAGAGACTATTTTCTCCAATTTGAACTCATACGAGAACATTAACAGCTCCCCTTTATTGAAACTCATTGAGAACATTGACCCTGAGTTTTCAACTCTGTTGAAGAGCTACAGCAGTGTTGATCCGGCAGATGAGGAAGCTTTGAATGCTAAGTACCAGGAAATTTTTGAATACTGCTCAGCTAAGGAATCTAAAATCTACAAGGCTTTTGGCGATGCACAATCTCCAGACTTCACCAAATTGAAGGAAGTTTTAGAACAACCATTACCAATTGATCTCTCTGAACTTTATGAAGTTTTCGAATTCTACCCAGACTACTTCAAATGTGATTTGTTCAAAACTATTGAAGGAATAGACCCACATTTCGGTAAGCTCTTGAATGAGTTGGAGACTTTACCAGAAGGTGAAGAACTTGACAAGAAGAATGATGAAATTGACGTATACTTATCCAACGACAACACCCCAATCTACAAGGCAATGAATGATATTAACGCTGAATCTTTCCAGGTTTTGAGATCCACTCTTGATGCCGAATGGGAAATTATGTCAACTACTGTTACCCCGGATAGAATTATCGAATACGTCATTAGAAATGGTTTAGAAAGTGATGGTTACAAGTTGATTTCCAAGATCGACCCCACATTTGCAGAATATACAAAGAAACTTTACTCAGAGAAAGACGACACTGCGTCCATGGAGATTTACCAACAATTGCAAGAATATTTGGAACAACCGAACGATATTATGGGCGCACTTGAGGACAAGCAATCGCTCAACTATAAGCTATTATCAGAGGTTGTATTCAAGCCAGAAGAGGAGGAAACACCGATTGTAGAGGAAACACCTGCAGTGAAAGAAGCACCGGCGGAACAATCTGTAGACGAAGCGTTTCTTTCTGAACTCACAAAGGAGCAAGAACCTGTGCTATCTGCAGAAGTGCAAAAGATGAATGAAGTGTACGACTTGACCATTGAAGCTATTGACGAGCTTGAATCTGATTTGAAGAAAAATACGTTTGTGCCGGCATCCCGTGTGATTAGCCAAAAGATGGATAAACTATTGGGCTTCCAACCCACTACTGAACAAGTGACTCTTGCGGAAACGCTTAAGGAAAGACCGCTTCCTCAACAAACTGACGAAGTTCTCGAACTTGCTGTTAACATCATTATGAAGGACGGTAAAAAGGAAACAGCTAGAAGAAACCTCAATAGGGCTTTGTACTTGCTTTTCCTCGAGACAAGAGGTAATCCAGTTGAGAAACTCAAGCAAGCCCTTGACATTGTCGCACCAATTGTTGTCACTAAGACTGTTAAGACTGGTTTCGCTAAAAACTACACTGTTCCAGCGCCATTGACCCAGAGACAGAGAAACAGAATGGCTCTTCTTTGGATATTGAGCGCAAGTGATTCTAAGGCTTCCAACGACTTCCCTGTCAGATTATGCGACGAGATTCTTCACGTTTTGAGTGGAAAGTCTTCATTAATAGAAAAGAGAGTTTTGAGTCACAAGATGGCTATTGCCAACAGATCCTACCTCTCTATCTAATCGAACTACCTTCCTGTATACACTTTCTTTCTGTACATATCCTTTCACTTGCAATGCAGCTTCTGTAGGACCCACTTTTTTCATCACTAATTCTGCGATGTTAGGTCGCTCAGGGGTATCGATTCTAAGATGAATTATGAACCCCCGGTTTTTTTTTTCTTCTCTGCATGGCGCATTGTTTATCACGCCAGATTTGGAAAAAAAAACATGCATGGTGCCTGTTCACACACAAGATATAACGTGCATACACCTCTGAGAAGACATCTATTTACACTGCCAGACAACAAACAACTAACAATTCACCATAGCAACCTCTGAGTGAACACTATGGATACTTCTTACAGAGATAGATACACTTATGATAGTGCTGATTATGTAAGAACAGATGACTATAGTGAAGGATATTATGGGAGTCAAGATGATACAGCCCGAGCTGAATACAAAAGGCAGAAAGTGACTGATCCAAATGTCGTCAATGGACGATATGTTTACAGTCGTGCTATGAACCCCACTTTCATAGACACCAGGGCAATATTGATTGGTAATTTGAATAAGAATCTTGACGTTGTATCATTCAAACGAATACTGAATGAAGAGGCATTGAAGGAGGATTCTTCCATTATAAGAGCCTGGATGAATAAACAGAGAACACATTGCTATGTGTTGACATCTGCCGCAAGAGCGGCTCGGAAAATACGTGAACGGTTGGATGACACAGATGTTGCAACATTTAAGCCTAGACCTGATGATGATTTGATCAATCACATACCGACCATTTTTGTTAACTATGTTCCAGTACGTGCATTGGATACTTGGATCGAACAAGAACGAGCCAGTCCCGAAGATGCCATATGGAAGGTCGGATATGCAAGAGTTCCCTCTAAGCAACAATTGGGGACCATGTTTACTCGAGTTGTTCACGTTATGCTCAACTACCAAAATGAAGATGTTGGATTTGTGTCAAAAAAGGATACTCAGATTTTAGATGATATACAAGATAACTCAGTTCTAACCCCAGAGAAGGACTATGGAAACACTAGCGAAGGTAGCGATGCATTCACCATCTCCTTTCTGAATCCGAGGGGGAATAGCAAAATCGGATTGCCATCACGAGGGCAGATGTCCTCAGATGCATCAACTCGAAGTGATAGCTGCCAGTCAGGATCTCATAAGCTTAGAGATGACAGTGAGAGAGAAGCTTACGATTCACAACGAAATATGGATGAACGTTTTTACGCCCAGGTAAAAGAGATCAGACCAACATATCAACTCAGCAGTAACGAACAGATGAAGGAAACAGATGCATATCTCTCCTTCAATAGGGGCGCACCAAACTATGACCAATACCCCTTAGAGGATTACTATTACGAGGAACAGCCATACAACTACAGCGAATGCGAAGGAGGAGGATATGGCGAACGTTACGAAACCTTGAATAACCATCCCACAAGAAAGGGTAGACGCAGCGAAGGTACTCGACGTACGGAAAATATAATTCGCCATAAAACCCCCATATCTGAAGATTATCCTAGACCTTTGAACACTGAAGGCATATCAATTGAGGAATACGACGAAATAGCTAGAGAGAGGTATGCGAAAGGAAGAGCCGACTTGTATATACCCGTATACGAGGGTGATCAGTAATTGATTGGCAAAAGACTTACCATGCCTTTCTTCTTGATTATATACAGAAATATACTCAAACATCCTTGTAGAAAATGTGAATATCACACCTTTGGTTCAGCAGTCCATATTTTATGGATCAAATCTGATAGACCGTTGAACTCGGTCTCTATCACGTAGACACCATATAATGCGAACACCGTGCCAACATTCAAGAATAACATGGCGAGCTTATGCCAAGTTCCAAACTTCCTAAGGGGAATGTAGTCAATGATACATGATTGGATACCGTATCTTGCATGTAAAAGCAAAAGAGATCCAAGTGCAGCGTCCACGAGGGGATAATCGACACCAGCGACAAATGGAAATACTATAAGTGGCGCCATACCTAAAACAACAAGTCTTTCATAAACCCAATGGAAAGATCCATGGCTCATTTCCATTTCCGGATGAACGTATGCATCGTTCACTGTACCAATGATGTTTCCAGGTGCATCTGGTGTGAGTTTGAAAGATGGAAGTTTTGGAAGACGTGGTTTCAAAGAAATACTTCTGGATGCATTAAGTAGGGATAATCTCGGCGTGCTTATTATGGATGGTCTTATTAATCTTGCAAACATATTTGTAGCGCGTGGGAGTGTGGGGATGTGTGTATATCTTTCGGTATATGGCTAGATATTCAAGGGGGAAGAGAAAACGTTTTGATACTGGAGTGCTGGTGAGTGAAGAAAAAATCGTGGCTCATCAAACTCCACCACGCACCAATGAAATGGAAATGGGTATTGATTACCATATCGAATTGCGGGGAAATTGATACTAAAGACTTAACCAAAAGGGCTAAAACGATGCTAAACTACGTAAGAGCAAAATGGGCCCCTGATCACGCCCAAGAAGTCGGTGCTACTTCGTTGTCGTCGGAAAATGGATCATAATCGCTTCTTGCCGCCTTAGAGATGATAATAGGTTTCTGAGGACCTGGCCCTGAATTGAACGTAGCACTTCTTAAAATGCTACTCTTTGGCGGTACTGGAGGAGGTGCTTTCCTTGGAACCTTATAATCTGAAGTCAGAGGGGGTTCCTCGTTCTTCACGTACCTATCACTGGCACCATTATCGTCATCTTCATCGTCATCGTCATCAGCGTCGGAGTCGTATGCTCGAGCGTTTTTGTTCGAAGGACGAATTGCTGGCTCGTTGTCGGACTCATAGTCGGCCAAGGAGTCATAATCACCGTCATCCTCTTCATCACTGTCATCACGCTGTATTTTGGTACCAGGAGGAACACTCTTCTCTTCATATCTCTTCAATGAGACCACCAACTCATCATTACATTTTAGCAAAGGGCCAAGCAATTCTTCCCTTTGAACAAGCTGTAAGTATCTGAGCACTTTTCTTCTAATTGCACGACACTCATCAAAGGAATCGTTGGCCTTGATGGAATGAATCGAGAGTTCATCTTTTTGAAGTGAGTTCAACGTATTCATGAGGTTGGTGGACATGATGTTCGCTTCAGCAATCAGTTGGAGGATTTTCGGCGCTTCTTTGTCGTAGTTTATTCTCGGAATCTTAAACTTTTTATCTAACTCAGCATTGGTTTTAGGTCTGTTGGTGTTAGATGCGTCATCATCTTGATAACTGGCGAAGGGAGTATCCATATCGGCATCATCATTCATGAAATCTGGGACTTCTGTATTCCTTCTTGTATAACTATCACCGCCATGCTTCTTTTTGGTTTTGTTCTGTCTGTTTTTAAGACAACGTTCGTAAAGGACTATCATGTTATTTAAGGAAGAGACGTCCTTGAACTCGTCATACCAACCTGTCATGATGGAGAATGCCAAATTAGACAATTTCTTCTCTTGAGTGCTAGTAAGGCCAGCTGTATTAGCAGAATAGTAATTGTCATTCATGTTTTTCCCACCAATTAGGTAGTACTGTAATCTATCCAATAATTTATCGTCATCAAATAGAGGTTGCATGAACTTGTAGTATGCACCATTCGTGACTAGCAAGTCTACGATTCTCAAGGCATTGAACTGATCCTTAGCGGATCCATACTTCATCTTCTTCCGCAATGCTCTAGCAGCCTCTGTTGCACCTGGTTCAACGTAATCCTTTTGGTTTCTGATGGCATCCATCAACGAAGATAGTTGCTGATCAATGTAGTAGTCATCATGATCGATTTCCGCCTGTTCGCAGCAGTCATCAATGATCGATGTGACTGCCGTACGTTTGTGGCTGGTGAGTAGTCCCATCTTTGTTGTTATATAGCCCCCCTTTGTGCTGAATCGCCCACAATCCGCTGTGGCACAACAAGCTCCACAGCTGGCAGCAGCTGGCCGTACGGGTTGATAAGAGATTCCAGGTCTCAAGCCTCCAGCCTCCAGCCTCCAGCCTCCAGCCCTACCCTCAGGAATTGGTCTCGAATCGCCAGAATCCGGATTTCTCATTTCTGTAATTAATTAATTGCTGAAAGTTGAAAGAAACCAGTACCGCGCGATGGCAGATTTTTTGAAGGAGCGAGTAGAGTAGCGAGTGAAAAATTGCACCTGCTCTGCTGGCCACTCTTTCCTCCTCCTGCTGCTGTCTCCGTGTGCGTTTCAAAATATCATTCAAACAGCTCAACCGCTTTTAGACACACATAATGGTATGTGCAATATTGATTACAACCAAGTAGAGCAGCTCACCGGCTTGCTTGGTTCTCTAACCACTATTTTATGCAAAATGATGATGGCTAAAGGATTTCTAAAGACCTGTTTCCGTCCATGATCGATCAAATGTCTCTCAGCTTTCGCTCACGCAATCTTTTATCTCTGTCTCTCTTATTCCTTTCATGTTGAAAAGAACTTCAGAAACTGCAGAATGTGATGTGTGTGGACGTCTTGGGCAGATATGTGATTTGGTCTGTGCGCTAGCATTATTACCGTTAGAATCCTTATTTTCTCTTTTTTTTCCGATTCCCCGTTGTTAGTGTACTGATCTGATATTGCATATCTGTCTGTGCGTCTATACACGTCTTTTCTGTTGCTTCTTTCTTTCTTTACATGGCTAATGGAGTGTTTGAATCTCAACAATTCAAACACTTTACTAGAGGACTATGATGATAGTTTAGTGACTTGTGCTCGATGACCTTATGAGTACATTCAGAAGGGACACTTTCTGGATGTATGTTGATCCTCGTGAATGGAAATTAGATTACCTTTTCCTTTTTGGAAATAAATCTTTTTTCAACCATTCTCTTAGAGTATTTTATGCAAGTTACTAACAAATCTCAAATTTCCATCCTCGATGATCCCACCTATAATATTTTCATTATACAGCCAGCAAAGAAAGTCGCTCCAGCTCCTTTAGCCACCAAGAACTCCAAGAAGGTTTCTGCAAAGAACCCATTATTTGAATCCACTCCAAAGAACTTTGGTTTGGGTCAATCTATTCAACCAAAGAGAAACTTATCAAGATTTGTCAAGTGGCCTGAATACATCAGATTGCAAAGACAAAAGAAGATCCTCTCTCTTAGATTGAAGGTTCCTCCAGCTATTGCACAATTCTCTAACACTTTAGACAAGAACACTGCAGCTGCAGCATTCAAATTATTGAACAAGTACAGACCAGAAACTACTGCTGAAAAGAAGGAAAGATTAACCAAGGAAGCTGCAGCTATTGCTGAAGGTAAGAAGAAGGAAGACGTTTCCGAGAAGCCATACGTTGTTAAGTACGGTCTCAACCACGTTGTCGCTTTAATCGAAAATAAGAAGGCTAAGTTGGTTCTCATTGCTAACGATGTCGACCCAATTGAGTTAGTTGTTTTCTTACCAGCTTTATGCCACAAGATGGGTGTTCCATACGCCATTGTCAAGGGTAAAGCTAGATTAGGTACTCTTGTCCACCAAAAGACTTCTGCTGTTGCAGCTTTAGTTGATGTTAAGGCTGAAGATGAAGCTGAATTAGCAAAGCTCGTTTCTACCATCAATGCTAACTACATTGAAAAATACGATGACTCCAAGAGACACTGGGGTGGTGGTATCATGGGTCAAAAGGCTCAAGTTAAGATTGCAAAGAAGGCAAAGATTGCAGCGCAAGCATCTGCAGTCGGTAAATAATCTTTCACTACTTAGACAGAATAATTTCCATATATCCCTCTTTAATATAGCTTTTCAATACCGTATCTTCTCAGTTATCGTCTTGACAGTCCAATCTGTAGTTCTTATATTTTGCATACAATTCGGTATTCTTATCTTCAACACTTCCTATTTGGGAAAATCTCCTTAACATGATCTGGGCCCGCCGTGACTGCGAATGCCTCTCAATCTTTCCGCAATGCTTGTGTTGAGAATTCAACGTCAGAAAAAAGTTAGCTTGACCCGCGCTCCGTACACAAAAGTGTAATGCAGAGGTGCGCGGGTGTCTAAGAAATTGGCTCGCGGGCTGCTGTTCTGCCTTGGCGCGGGAAAGACGATTCGCTGGCTGTGGGAACTGGCCGGCTCTGGCCCTGGGTCTGGTGAACGAAAAATTGAAGGGCTAATAGAGCTTTCAAGATGCCCCTATACACTATACACCTGCCTGTGTGAACTCAAGATTTGGCCTCGAGGAGCAACCGGAATCCACGTACGTACCAGATACATATACGGATGCCACAGGGAGTGTTGACTATTGCCGTGGTGAATAAGGAGGAGAACTGCTTTATAAGAGAGCGTGTCAAAAACGGATTTCCCCTAAGACAATAATGACCGTGAATCACAAAGAAGCTTAGAGACACGCTGTTACAGGAATGTCCTTGTTATTGAACGAGAGTACTTAGGTCATTTGCTAGAACAAATCAAGGCTTGAAAGACACGAATTATACTGAAATATGGAAACACCACTTGAACTACCTCCCGATCTCATTAAGCGATGAACTCAACGTCTCACCCTTGCCCAATTATTCACGCATCCACCCGAATGTGAGCATTTCCCGCACACCAGGAGCGCCATCATCATTCTAATCAGAATACTAACATAATCATCATTTCACTCGATACCATTTATTCAATTTTTCCTACAGAATGTCTAAGTCTAAGAACCATACCGCACACAACCAAACCAAGAAGGCACACAAGAACGGTATCAAGAAGCCAAAGACCCACAGATACCCATCCTTGAAGGGTGTTGACGCAAAGTTCAGAAGAAACCACAGATGGGCTTTACACGGTACCCAAAAGGCTCTTGCTGAAAAGAAGGCTGCTGCAGCAAACTAAATATGATTCAACTATCCATTTAGCTTGGACTTGAACATTTGACTGTTGTGTGTATACTTTCATGATTAATTAAAAAGATTGATTAATTTCGTATTTGATGCTGTAATTCTGTAATTTCACTTAGCGTGGACGCCAACCGGTTCGAATTCATCATGAATTTCTGTTCCGCAATTCTAAGAATGGGGCAAGTTACGTTTCCCAATTGGGTAATTTCTGAAGTGCCCCATTTTTCTAGGGACCAACCCAGTATCGTAACCTTGCACCCTGTCAAGAAACGTGTCCGTTTGTGTATTCATTGCTTCCAGTACTGATGGCTTTATTGGCAGGATCATCCCGTTTACGTATTTGGGATGTCAACAGCTATGTCTAATTCAGTCACACAGCAAACAGTAGATTGCTTCATGGAAAGTCAAACCGCGTCAGATAATGAAATTACCGTAACTGAGCCTTGCGCATCTCAACCAGTTGAAGATTCTATTGCAGATATAGATCAGACAACAAAGACAAGTAGAAATGAGAAGACCGATGGTGAGATGGTCACTGAGATGGTAACCGATCAAGATGATGAGGTTGAACAAATTGCAACTACTTTAGAGGCTACCGTATGTAATTATCTCTCAGTTTGTTAACATGGATAATGATCAGCTACTAACATATTATGCATTCTTATTTAGATTATTTCATTGCCTAAACCTTCTAACGGCGAAGTCTTTATAACAGGTGCTTGCGCAACTGGAACTGCTACCACAGACTCGGATACACAATTTGCATCAAAAATTGCTACTAAAGCAACGATCGCAGATGCAACAATGCCGAAGACTAATGAAATAGAGACCAATAAAAAACAAAAGAAAAAGAGCTATGATAAGTACAAGAAGAAGTTTCAGAAGAACAAGAAAGCCGGCAGAGTTGTATCCGGCGCGTCAAACAGTAGCACTGCATTGGAAGCCACTATTAGCAATCAATCCGATCAATCATCTGAGGTCCCAGTTGCTACCACTACTGCAAAGGCTATTGCAAACGACAAACATACTGAAAAGAAAACCCCAAAGAAAAAGTACAACAAGAAAAAGTATGGCCCTAAAAATCAGATCCAGTATTCCAACTTGAATGGTCAAGTTGTTAATGGTGTTTTGTATGTCACTAACGAATTATCTTTCCAGCAATCTCCAATTTTGATTGCCAGAGCTCCCCCAGTTTTGACTAACGAGATGGGTCTCAATGCAACCTTTGCTGCAAATTCGCACAATACGCCATTTAATCTAAGAACAAAGCATTCTCACAAAAATAATGCGATTATATCTGCAAACAATGGTAACTCTTATACTAAAAGGGTTCCTGATCTGAGACACAGTAATAAGAATTGGAATCAAGCTAAAAGTAGTACAGGAGATGAAAACTTCTATGGCTCAAATCCATTTCCTAATATTATCAAAGTAGATGGTAGCGCAACGTTGGAAAAGGTAGCTAAGACTGATAAGCTGCTATCGTTTCAATCAGCGGAGACTACTGTCAATTCTGTAAACATTATCGGCGAGAACAACATGACATCTACTTCTTTGAACACCATTGTCGATTCACCAACAAACTGACTTTTCCTTCTATCCGCTAAGCTTCCTTCTGTTTTTGCTATCTTTTTTTAGTTTCGTGTATAACTTCAACGATTCCTTCGTCAAGCAAAGCTACTACGGTCAGTTCACAGAGTACATTGTGTCTAAAATTCAATTGTATTTTATTGCGAAAGATTTTATTAAGAAAAGAAGAAAGAGCAAGTATACATACAGCTGTGTTACTAGATTTAATCAT